>JASKMD010000030.1:1894131-1925431 GCA_030144725.1 Haematococcus lacustris | reverse complement strand
CTGCCCACCAGCAGCTTGCTGTCCATGACCTGCAGATGCGCCCACTGCACCCTTTGCCCTCAAGGGCGTCACCTTCTCGCTGGCCCACCATGACAAGGTGAGCACCAGGACAGGGCACTGCTCCCCACCACACAGGCTACTGCACCCACCCACTGGCCTCCCTGGCCGTGTCATGCACCTCAGCGTGCAGCATAGCCCAGCACAGCTTAGCCTATCTGTCAGCTGTGAGCTTGCCCAGGATTTAGTCTTTCAGCAAACCCCTCCAGCCCCACCATCGAGCCACGTCCAGCCCTGCCTTGCTGCTGCCGCCCTGCCCAGCCCCACCCACATGCAGTCCAGCCTGTCAATAGTTTGTTCCCTGCCTGGCTGCCCCCCACTGCAGGTCGGCGTGGTGGGTCGCACTGGGTCGGGCAAGAGCACGCTGCTGCTGGCGCTGTATCGCATGTTTGAGCTGGAGAAGGGCAACATCTTCGTGGACGGTGCAAACATCGCCAGCATGACCCTGCGCCGCCTGCGCCGCGGTCTGAGCATCATCCCTCAGGAGCCTGTGGTGTTCAGCGGCACCGTGCGCACCAACCTGGACCCCTTCAGCGAGCACACCGATGTGGAGCTGTGGGACGTGATCAAGCAGGTGAGCCAGGCCAGGCCAGAGCTGGTAACAGCAGCAGCAGGCAGGGACCGCAGCCAGGGTCAGGCGCACAGCCAGGTTCCACAGCCCCTGCCCCTGCTCCACACTCACAGCTGACCCTCTGCCCTGCCCCACAGGCCAGCCTTGAGGAGCAGGTGAAGCGCACTGGTGGCCTGGACGGCCGTGTGGCTGGCACTGGCTCAGGCGCCTGGTCCTTGGGCCAGCAGCAGCTGGTGTGCCTGTCGCGCGCTGCCCTGCGCAAGGTGCGTGTGGCCAACCGGCACTGCTGTTGGTGGTGGATGGCTGTTGGCCTAGGGACAGCGCTGTTGTGCACATCAGCCAGGGTGTGAGGTCAGCATCTGCTGTGCTGCTGGTCAAGCTGCCAAGGGGAAGCAGTGGTTGAGCTGAGCCCTGGCTGGTGGCCCTGGTGCTGCAGGTGCCTGTGCTGTGCCTGGACGAGGCCACTGCCGCCATGGACCCGGCCACTGAGCAGGAGGTGCAGGCCGTCATCAAGCGCGTGTTCCAGGCGCGCACCATCATCACCATTGCGCACCGCCTGGACACTGTGATTGAGTCCGACAAGGTGAGGCCAGCAGCTGCCCAGGCCGTGAGGGGCGGGTGGCAGGGCAAGGCACAGTCTCTGGCAGGGGCATGCGCTGGTCTGCCTGAACCTAGCAGCAAGAGGAGGGGCCTGGCAGGCTGAGGTGCTGGTTACTGCCATAAGGCTGGAGGGAAGTGTGGGCTGGCTTCACAGTGCCCCCTGCCCCCTGCCCTGCACCCAGGTGCTGGTGATGGAGGCTGGTGTGCTGAAGGAGAATGCGGAGCCCAGCGCCCTGCTGGCTGACCGGGAGTCCATGTTCAGCAAGCTGGTGGACAAGACTGGCGATGCTGCTGCAGCCGCGCTGCGCCAGATGGCAGCCAACTTCTTTGCGGCACGCCAGGCTGCAGGGCACGGGCGCTGAGCAAGGGCAGTGGACAGGAGGCGATGAACGAGGGCAAGAGGCAGCAGTCAACCCGTGACACGCAAGCATGTGGGTTCTGTGATGGAGAGTATGTGATGGGTTAGGTCAGGCCATGGGGCTGACAGCCATAGTTGAGAAGAATCGAAAGAGGCTGGGAGTTTACACATGCTGGCTGTGAAGCCATGGAGGCAGCAAGATTTTGCAAACGAGTTTTGCCCGTAGCCGAGTGACCTGCCGCTGCTGACCAGCTGGGATCCGGTGATGAGGGGAGTGTAGTTTTAGGTGGGGAGGCTATAGCTACAGCTAAAACTGGCGAGGCGTCCCATGCGCTTGTACTGTGCATGCTTGTGTCCAGCACCTGCTGCGGCGCTGGGCAGCTGCATGCGGAGCCTTTGTACCTGCATAGAGTGACAGGCAGCATCCTTGCATAGCATGAGCGAATATGAACATTTTGTATGGCAGGAACAGCGTCAGGCAGCCTGTAGTGTAGAACTATGGAGGTATCCGTGTTGAACTTGGATCTGGAGCGTGAGTGAGGTAGCTGGGAGTTGAATGAATGTAACAATACTCTATACCCTGCCCTTGTCTCAGGCACCCACAACTACAAGGTATTGGCTATCGTACTAGCTTACACCGAACACCGCACTGTGTAGATGTGAGTGCCGCGCTCAGCGCAAATCATCGCAGTCCTCTACTATTGTTGGGTTGCTCCGTCTCTTGGAACCGTGTGGCACGCCTGGTGTCTGACAATCTCTTAACGTGCGTGAGGTCATCCAACGGTGCGAACATACCATCACGCATCAATGCCGAGGTTCAGCCGCGTAGGGGGTTGTATGCCGGAACCTCGAACACTCACTCCTACAATCCTAAAAGCTTAAAGCCCCACCCACCCACGATACAGTCACAGCTGGACCAGCCCAGCTTCCACCGCGTTTGGCCACACCCGCAATGGGCGTCGCCAATAAGTACGCCGCGTCGGACGCGACCGCTGGCTTCTTCAACAAGTATAGCTTCAGGTTGGAGAGTTGTTGGGCCACAGCCACTCCGCAGGGTCGCAAGCCCCGGTCCAGCTCATGTAACCCTGGTGCCGGCCGGCAGGTGGATTAATCCCATTGTCTCGGCTGCGCGGAGAGATGATGTGCCAGTGGAGGCCTGTGTGCTGCCACCTGAGCAAACCGCTGATGTGAGTGCCGCGGGAGGCCCAGTGGCTCACTAGGCTGGGACGCAACCATCGCCGTTGGCAGCGGAGGTTGTTCTGCAACTTCAGCCGTCAGCCTCAGCGTGCTCCACAGCGTTTGAACCCTACTACTTCCAAGAGCCGACCATCTTTTAGGCTACCTGACCTTTTCCGGACCGGGATTTGACAGCTTGTCGCAACCTTGGGCCCCACACGGACGCTTGCGCTGCCAACTGACGCAGCCTACGCCGCGATCTGTACGCAGGTGGCTTACGAACGGTTCCGCACCGCCTGGGATGAAGCGGTGGCCAAGGGCAACCCCAAGCTCCGCAAGGTCCTGCAATCAGTGTTTGGCCGGCAGCTGATGCTGGCAGGTGAGGTCCAGGACACAGCCCACCTACTGCCCGCTGCCTGCATCACACTGCCGCCTGGCACCTCCTGTGCCACACCATCTGCCTGCCCACCTCACCACCTGGTCTCCCTCTGTTTGGCTCTGTTGCCTGAGCCAGCTCTACTGTCTGCCACTGCCACCTCTTGGTGACCATGCCTGCACACCTATCTCAGCCCTGACTACTGAGCCACCCCAGCGTCATGCCTGGTTCTTGTCTGCTACATTAGGCAGACATCACACACCCTGTGCTGAGGTCCAATGCGCCTGCACCAACACCCCTGCTCTTGCAGGCCTGTTCAAGCTGCTGTGGTCGGTGTGCGTCATCATGGGCGCTTTCTTCTTCGTTCGCACGCTCCAGTTTCATGTAAACAGGCACCCAGAGTGGAAGGAGCCCTACCAGGGCTGGATCCTGGCTGCAGCCTTCTTCATGGATGGCTACGTGCTGGGTGGGTGTGCAGACTGCCTGCCCTCACCACACCTACCTGCCCTGCCCTGCTGCCCTGCCCTGCCCTGCTGAAGCTGGGACCAAGGCTGGCTTGACTGCGCAGTCATTGTACCAGCAAGGCTCGACCGTGCCTGGCCTGCTGGCCAGCTTGCTAGGCTGCCTGCTGACCTCCCTGACCTGCCCTGGTCTGGTCTGGTTGGCTGTGTCTTTTATCCTCACCGCCCACTCCATTGTGCCATGTCAGCAAACTACAAAGCTGCGCCTGGCTGCAGGCATTGCCCTCCAGCGCATGACGTATGGCTGCATGACGGTGGGCGTGTCTGTGCGCGCCGCCCTGACCAACGCCATCTGCCGCAAGTCCTTTGCCATGGCCAGCATTACCAAGGAGATGGCCTCAGACGCAGTGTCCTTTGTGGCCAGTGACATCACCAAGATCTTCGATGGCATCCAGGCAAGGCGTGGGGCGAGGCGTGGGCGTGGGTGTGGTGTGGTGGGGGTCAGGCACGTAGGCTGCCTAGTATCTGCTGCCAGGGGTGCTGTTGATGGGCTTCTGCTGGCCTGCTGCTATGGCTGCTGCCGCGCTTGCCAGGGCAGGTGGGTGCGTAGCCGCACACCAGGATGCCCCTCACCCGCCTGCCCCTCTGGCCCTGCAGGACATCCACTACCTGTGGACTGCCCCCATTGAGGCGCTGGCCATCCTGACCATCCTGGTGGTGCTGGTCAAGCAGTGGGCGCTGCCTGGCTGGGGTGTGGTGTTCATCGTCATGCCCTGCCAGTACCTGTTCGGCTGGCGCATCATCCTGCACAAGAAGGCCAACGCAGCCAACACCCAGGAGCGCGGCTCCATCTTCCAGGAGCTGCTGCCCGCCATGAAGCTGGTCAAGTGAGCGCCACAGCACCCAACACTGGCTGACTGGCTCAAACCCTGGTCACACCTGCCCTGGTCTCCTGGCGATGGCCACACTGGCCCACCCACCCCTGCCCTGAACGCAGCTACCAGTGACCTGAACACAGCTATGGTCTGATGGCTGAGTGGCCTGTTGCTGGCTGGTGCTGCCCCTTGCCAGGTACTACGCCTGGGAGCAGTTCTTTGAGAAGACCGTCAGCACTGTAAGTGGCTGCTCCTAACAAAGCCCCTGCCCCTGCCCCTGCCCCTGCCTTGGTCTGGAGCCATTTGTTCTGTGCCTCATCTGGCTTGGGTGGGCTCTGGGTGTCATCTCGAGCTGTGCTGCCTGGTGTGCAGATCCGCAAGCGTGAGCTGGCCATCCAGTTTCGCGTGGCCCTGATCAAGACCATCCAGGTCATGTGAGTGGGCAGCAGCGGACTGGCCATGCTTCCCCTCTACCTGCCCTGCCCTGCCCTGCCCTGCCCTGCCCCGCCCTGCCTAGCTATGCCCTGAACTTTCCCATTTGGCCCCTCTGGCCTGCATGAGACTGCCTACCATCCTGTACTACCATCCTACCCTGCCTACGTGACCTGAACTTTCCACTGGGCCCTCTGGCCTGCTTGAGTACCATACTTTGTGGCCACAGACTGCTTACTATCCCCTAGCTTGGCTTGACTTGCTGCTGCTGGCTGCTGTGCCACGCGCCTTTGTGCCGCAGGATGGTGTTCGGCACCCCACCTGCCACCGCCCTGGTCATCTTCAGCGCATACGAGCTCAACGTGTCGCGCATCACTAGCACCCTCACCTTCCCCATCCTGTCCCTGTTCAACATCCTGCGCTTCCCCCTGGTGGTGCTGCCCAAGGCCATGCGCGCTGCATCAGATATGCTTGCTTCCATTGACAGGTGCGCTGCTGCTGCCACACGTGCCACCAGCAGCAGCTCCAGCCTTGCAGGTGTTTCAGGCTTTGCTGAGGAACAATGAGTTGACTAGGCCTGCCAGCCCCAGCAGTGAACATGCGGCTGCTGCTGCTGCTGGCCTGTACTTGCCGTAGGGTGGAGGCGTTCCTGCTGGCTGAGGTGCCGGACCGCCAGGCCATGAACCGCACAGCCGGGGTCGCTATTGTGAGTGCAGGATGCAGGCTGCTTGTGCAATCCTGCCCCTGGCCCACCCCTTTCAATGCCCCTCGCAACCACTGCCTAGCCCCTCATCCCTGCCGCTGTGCCTCCCCTGCCCATCCTTGCCTCACCTGGTGGCTGTGCCTGCCTGGCTGCAGCGGGACGCGGAGTTCAAGCACCCCAACAGCACCACCCCCTTCACCTTGTCAGTGCCCGAGTTCAGCGTCAAGGCTGGTGAACTGGTGGCCGTTGTGGGGCGTGTGGGTGCTGGCAAGTCGTCCCTCATCTCCGCCATCCTGGGCAACATGGAGAAGCTGCATGGCAGCGCCACATGCGGTGGCCGCGTGGCCTATGTGCCCCAGAACCCCTGGTGCCAGAACCTGACCCTGGTAAGGCACACAGCCACGCAGCATAGGGCCAGGCAACAAACGGCAGGCTGGAGCTTGGCTGAGGATCATCTGGGACACAGCTGGGTGTGGAATAGTAGGGCGGGGCATGGCAGGTGCCTCTTCCATGCTGGGCCCATGCCTGAGCTTGCTTGCTGGCCTGTGTGCTTGCAGCGTGACAGCATCCTGTTTGGCAAGGAGTTCGACCCTGAGGCCTATGACGCCGTCATCCACGCCTGTGCCCTGGAGCTGGACCTGCAGATCCTGCCACAGGGCGACCAGAGCTATGCAGGCCTGCGTGGCATCAACCTCAGCGGTGGTGAGCACGCGTGCCTGCTGCTGGGCCTGGCCTGGCCCCTCCACCCAGCCATATGCTCCCTCCCATCCACCCATTTGCAATCAAAGGCCTGCCACGTGAAGAGCTGCTTGCTTGACTTCCTGCACTGCAGGCCAGCGCCAGCGCCTGAACGTGGCCCGTGCTGCCTACGCCGACAGCGACCTGGTGCTGCTGGACAACGCCCTGTCCGCTGTGGACCACCACACCGCCCACCACATGTTCAGCCACTGCCTGCGCGGCCTGATGCGCGACAAGGCCGTGGTCATGATCACGCACCAGGTCGAGTTCCTGCCGCAGATGGACAAGGTGGCCATCATGGAGGACGGCCGCATGCTGTACTTCGGACCCTGGAACGAGCGCGCGCGAGAGCTGCTGTCGAGGGTGCTGCCCACCTCGCACCTCCTAGCAGCTGCTGGTGGCGCAGAGCAGCCGCGCGACACGACCAAGAAGGCACGCCCCGCGACCTCCGGCTCGCTGAACCTGGGCGTGACCGACCTGAAGGGCAGCATGGGCAAGAAGAAGGAGAAGAAGACTGCGCTGACTGTGAACGAGGCCATGCGCACCATGTTGGTCTACTCGCCGGGCTGGGGCACGGTGTTCACCATCACCTTGATCATCTTCCTGGCCTGCCAGACCTCGCGCCAGATCAGCGACTGGTGGCTGCGGCAGTGGACCAGTGACGCGCGTGTGTGGTACCCCAAGAGCGTGATCAGGAGGAACCCAGTGGATGCCGCCACTGACGAGCCCTTCACCAAGCTGTCTGCTGGCCAGGTGGGCAGCGGCTGGAACAGGGGTGGACAGGGCAGCCCAGAGCAAGAGGGCTGCTGTGTGTTACAGGAGTGGTGGGCTGGGTGGGAAACAGGGCAGTCCAGGCAGGAGGGCAGCAGCTGTGAAGCAGTGGTGCTGTGCTGTGAAAGGCCAGCCAGGGTGCCATCTCATCCTGGCTGCTGCCCTGCAGGCCTACATCATTACCTATGCCATCCCTGTGCTCTTCTTCGTCTTCTCCATGTTCTTCCGCGGTGCCGGCTTCCACTGGTGGACACACGGCTCCTGCCAGCGCCTGCACGCCCGCGCCGTGCACAAGTGAGCCTGGGCCTGATCCAGGAGGGCAGCAGCAACAGCAGCCGCCGCCATGATACATGATGCCTGCACTGTTGGCTGATCAGTTCCTGCCCTACCCACCCTCCACCCGCAGCACCCTGTACGCCCCGCTGAGCTTTTTCCTGCAAAACCCGGTGGGCGAACTGCTTCTGGCGTTCACCAAGGACCAGGACATCATGGACGAGAACCTGGTGGACTCCCTGCACTACCTGGGCATCTATGGTGAGGGCAGCTCACTTCAGCAGCAATGGTGGTGGTGATCGGTTGGTTGGTTGTGGCCTGTCCCGCTGGTGTGTCATGCCTTGTCAGCCTCACTGCTGGTGCCCTGGGTGCTGTGGTGCAGGGCTGATCATGTTGTCCACCATCATCACGGTGTCGACCACCATCTACTACTTCTCCGCCTTTGCGGGTGTGCTCATCATCGTGACCCTGATCATGTTGGTGTTCTACCTGCCCGCTGCCACCAAGCTCAAGGCGCACCGCACCACCACAGGAGGTGAGGGCTGTGGAGCACAACCCAGTTGTCCAGTGCACAAACCAGTTGCAGTCTTGTGGTGGGCTGCTGGCTGCTGCTGGTGGCCCTGCTCGTTACTGTCCTGCCTGGCATCAACCCCTGCCCTGTGGCCCTATGGCCCTTGGCCCTGGCCCTGGCATGAGCCGCTCCCTGGCCCTGCCTGCTGAGCAGGAGCGCTGGTGGGCCTGGTGGCCGAGACGCTGGAGGGGCTGTCCGTCATCCAGGCCTTCAACAAGACCGAGTACTTCATCCAGACTGCCATCCAGCGGTGAGTGGACGCACCAGCCCCTGCCTGCCTGCCAAGGTGCAAGTGTGACATCCCTCACATGGTCAGCCACCTGGCTGCTCCACAGCTGCCTGGGGCGCAAGGCTCCAGGCCACTGAGCTGAGCACCTGGCCATGTCCGCCTACCAGCCCCAGCACCCAGGCACACCACCCTCCCTGCCTGCCTGCTTGCCGCCTTGGCTGCTCAGGAATGACGTGCACCACGCTACCGTGTTCACTGGCGAGTCCCTGAACCTGTGGCTGGCGCACTGGTGCGACCTGTACGGCGCCATCCTGGTGCTGGCCGTGTCCTGCTTTGCGATGGGCCTGGCGGAGGAGCTGGGCGCAGCCACTGTGGGACTGGCATTCAGCAACACCATCCAGGTGAGGTCCCCTGCATGCTGTGTGCCACTGCCACTGCCGCCGCTGCTGCTGACCGACCTGACCTGCTTCAGCCTGCCCTGCCCTGCCACACCACACCGCACCACTGACCCTTACCGCACCAGTTACCCTGGCATGCCCTGCTTCCTGTGCAGATGCTTGTGTTCTACACCTGGTCTGTGCGCTTCCTGGCAGAGTCCCTGTTTAACCTGGCAGCTGTGGAGAAGATCGGCTGGCTGGGTGGGTGGTGGCCCTGCACCTGCCTGGACAGCAGCCAAGCGCACACCCTGTCCAGCACAGGACTGCCCCTGCCTGGGGCTGGCCCCACACCACACCCTGCAGCACCCAGACCAAACCCTATTCTCAGCTGCCCACCCCTGCTGGCCCTGCTCGCCTCCCTGCTGCTGCAGCCACCTCTATTCCAGTGGAGGGCGCTGCCAAGGCTGATCAGACCCCGGCTTCCAGCAACTCTGGCAGTGATGGCAAGCCTGACCTGAGCATTGTGGTGTCAGCGGGAGGCAAGCAGGCCAAGTCGGGCACCATGGACGCTGACGGGGCACCCATCAACTGGCCCAGCCGCGGCACCGTGGTGTTTGACAACGTGTGGATGAAATGTGAGTGGCTGGCCCAAGCCCCTGCAGGCAGTGGCTGGCCTGACGTGATGCACCTCCAGCTGACCAGCCTGTGTCCCTGCCCCTGACCTGCCCCTGAGCCAGCTTGCATGCATCCATGACCTCATGGTCAACATTCCCATTGCTGGGCATCAGTCCACGCTCTCTGCCCACCAGCAGCTTGCTGCCCATGACCTGCAGATGCGCCCACTGCACCCTTTGCCCTCAAGGGCGTCACCTTCTCGCTGGCCCACCATGACAAGGTGAGCACCAGGACAGGGCACTGCTCCCCTTCACCACAGGCTACTGCACCCACTGACTGCTAAGCTGCCTGGCTGCCTGACTGCCCCCAACTGCAGGTCGGCGTGGTGGGTCGCACTGGGTCGGGCAAGAGCACGCTGCTGCTGGCGCTGTACCGCATGTTTGAGCTGGAGAAGGGCAACATCTTCGTGGACGGTGCCAACATTGCCAGCATGACCCTGCGCCGCCTGCGCCGCGGTCTGAGCATCATCCCCCAGGAGCCTGTGGTGTTCAGCGGCACCGTGCGCACCAACCTGGACCCCTTCAGCGAGCACACCGATGTGGAGCTGTGGGACGTCATCAAGCAGGTGAGTCAGGCCAGGCCAGAGCTGGTAACAGCAGCAGCAGGCAGGAACCGCAGCCAGGGTCAGGCGCACAGCCAGGTTCCACAGCCCCTGCCCCTGCTCCACACTCACAGCTGACCCTCCTCTGCCCTGCCCTGCCCCACAGGCCAGCCTTGAGGAGCAGGTGAAGCGCACTGGCGGCCTGGACGGCCGTGTGGCTGGCACTGGCTCAGGCGCCTGGTCCCTGGGCCAGCAGCAGCTGGTGTGCCTGTCGCGCGCTGCCCTGCGCAAGGTGCGTGTGGCCAACCGGCACTGCTGCTGGTGGTGGATGGCTGTTGGCCTAGGGACAGCGCTGTTGTGCACCTCAGCCAGGGTGTGAGGTCAGCGTCTGCTGTGCTGCTGGTCAAGCTGGCCTGAGGGAGCAGTGGTTGAGCTGAGCCCTGGCTGGTGGCCCTGGTGCTGCAGGTGCCTGTGCTGTGCCTGGACGAGGCCACTGCCGCCATGGACCCGGCCACTGAGCAGGAGGTGCAGGCCGTCATCAAGCGCGTGTTCCAGGCGCGCACCATCATCACCATTGCGCACCGCCTGGACACCGTGATTGAGTCCGACAAGGTGAGGCCAGCAGCTGCCCAGGCCGTGAGGGGCGGGTGGCAGTGGCAGGGCAAGGCACAGACTCTGGCAGGGGCATGCGCTGGTCTGCCTGAACCTAGCAGCAAGAGGAGGGGCCTGGCAGGCAGTAGTGCTAGAGGCGCTGGTTGCTGGTCTTGCGTGCCATTAGGCTGGAGGGCAGTGAGTGCTGGCTTCACAGTGCCCCCTGCCCCCTTGCCCTGCACCCAGGTGCTGGTGATGGAGGCTGGTGTGCTGAAGGAGAATGCGGAGCCCAGCGCCCTGCTGGCTGACCGGGAGTCCATGTTCAGCAAGCTGGTGGACAAGACTGGCGATGCTGCTGCTGCCGCGCTGCGCCAGATGGCAGCCAACTTCTTTGCGGCACGCCAGGCTGCAGGGCACGGGCGCTGAGCAGGGGCAGTGGACAGCAGCCAGTGAACGAGGGCAAGAGGCAGCCAGTCAACCCGTGGCACATAAGCATGTGGGTTCTGTGATGGGGTAGGATGGGAGTGGATAAAGAAGGTTGGGAATCTACACATGCTGGCTGTGGAGCCATGGAGGAAGCAAGATTTGGTAAGCAATTTTGCCCATAGCCGAGTGACCCGCTGCTGCTGACCAGCCGGGAATTGGCGATGAGAGGAGTGTACGCTTTAGGTGGGGAGGCCATAGCTACAGCCACAACTGGCGAGGTTCCCCTGCGCTTGTACTGTGCATGTCTGTTCAGTGCTGGGCAGCTGCATGCGGATCCTTTGTACCCGCATGGAGCGTCTGGCAGCATCCTTGCATAGCGTGAGCGAATATGTGAACATTTTGTATGGCAGGAACAGCGTCAGGCATCTAATAGTGTAGAATTATCGCGGTGTACATCCGTGTTTCCTATAAAATCTTGAAGCGTGAGGATTGAAGTTGGCAGTTGATTGAATGTAACATCGACCTACTCTCGGCTGTCCCGGGCGCACTGCTTGAATGTTCAAACAAAGGTGCACATGGGCTCAAAATGAAGTCATGCAAGTTCTCAATCTTGTTCTGAAAGGATATGGCAAACTCCGACTGCTCCCTGATGGATCTCGTGGCGGTGCACTCGGAAGATGAAATGCATGGCACCATCCAATACCCCCTCTGTGCATCTTGTGCGTGTGCGATCAATGAAAGTAATCCCCTTGTTGCCTAACCTGAACCTAGTCAAGCTCACACACGCAAATTAGTGCACAACTATCGATTTTGAGGGGGTGTTTTTTGTACACGGTTCGCCTCGGAATGAGACTATTGGCCCATGCCCACCAACATCGTGAAAAATCTCGTAGTAATCAGCGAAGTTTGTGAATTATATAATTAAATATTTAGTTGCCCCCCATCTAAAGCTACTCCTTATAGTGCAGTACTGCACCATCTAATGCTGCAACAATGCACCAAACCTCATCGTGAAAAACTGCACCATATACAGTCTAGTAGTTTTGTGATGCAATAAAGTAGTTATGTTGGTAATTCATTGGTAGTTTACTGGCTTGGAGATTGTTGTTCCTTTAAATCACATTGGTTCTCATGGTGTAGTACTGCACCTGTCACTAGTGCACTACTACAATGCACCCAATTGTGCTACACTGCACCACACCGAGTGGTACAACACATCACCTTAGCGATATCTCACCAACCATGCATATTTATGAATTTTCGTTCAAACCCCAATCTTACAACCACGTCATATGGCTATGTGCAAAATCTCAAGCCGCGATTCTGAAAAATCCTGTTACTAATTTGCCTGAGTGCTCGTGCGAACTTATGTAGAGAGCTGTCTGTCAAGCAGGTGTTGTGCCATGTGAATGATGCCAATGCCGTCCCCATGCTTAAACCCTGCAGCATACGAACATCTCTCCCGATGCACCGTCTCAGGCAGTCTAGGGTCTCCCTCAAACCCAACCCAACGCCTCCCCCACCTCTCGAGCCACTTGACTTCCATAGCCTTGGTGCCTAGGACCGTGTCCGGGCTCAAGGTAAACTCACCCCCCATCAGCTCTCTGGCGGCCAGCTGGAACTGAGCACTCCAGCTGACCTGACAGCTCCTGCCTAGCTCCACATCTGCCTTGATCACCCTCATTAGCAGGTCGTTGTGGGATAGTTTGGCAGTGTTCCAGACCTTGCACGCAGCCCTAAGCCAGTGCAGTTGGAGGGGCAGCGGCCCCAACTCATGCAACACCATCAGGCCTGACACTGAGCTACGTACCCTGGCAGCAAACCTAAGAAAGCCGAGCATGCGTGTTTGCATTGGGTTAAAGAGCTAACTCATGCCTGGGCTGCTGTGGGTCAGCCGTGGGACGGCTTTCATGCCATTAACTTGTACGTCACACCCAGGGGGTACAACCAGCACGCCCCTGAGCCTCCCATTAGTGTACCACTACACACGGGCGCCCCAAACTGATTAACCTGGCACTCACTGGCTGGGCCTGGCAGACACGGCTGCTCAACCAGGGCACTGGGCACAGGCAGTGGGCGGACATCACAGACGCGGAGGCCAGCAGGTGCAGTGGCCACACCGATGGGCTGGACCAGCGTTTTGGACCGCCTGGTGCAGGGTTTTGCCCTGGTGCAGTTCCTGAGCAAGAAGACCAGTATCGGCGGAGCTGGCGGGCGGGCGGGTGCGGGCAAAGGCGCGGCACTGCGGCGTGCCCCATAAAGGACCATGCCGGCCCCAAGTGGTGGCACTTTTACAACCTCAGTGTCGAGCTTCCACAGCCAGCTGTGGGCGCAGCAGCCCGTGGGTGCGGGTCAGCATACCATTCAGCCAATCATCCGCACAAAGGGCTGCAGGCTTTGGCATCTATTTGGTCCAAGCAATGCGCACAGCTGCGACAGCTGAGCATGCGCCTGACCGTCTGGCTGCGCCCCGCGGTCCCCCGGCACACCGCGCACAGCCACCGACACCGCGTCCGGTGGAGGCTTCCATGCGGGGTTCCACGGCTGCGAATACTCGTAGCTCGCGGCCACCAACACAGCTGCGTAGCCGGCCTTGCTGGGTGTTGCGATGTGCGCTAGCAGGTCAGGCGCCCCGGGGTACAACACGTTGTCCGCCAGCACCCACGTGCCTGGAACCACCAGACCTGTGTCTTCAGCTAGGAGCAGGTCGGGCAGGTAGCAGTCCTTGCAGTGGTCCTGCGGGGCAGGGCAGGTCAGTGGCGAGCGTCTGCCAGCCTCGGTCGGTCTTAGCTGTAGGCACTGGGCCTGTTGGCACGCCATGTGACGTTGGTCAGGCCCTCTTCACATTCACATCTGGTGTTGTGATGTGTGCAGGCTAGACGTGTCCCAATGCGTACTGCGGCAGTGTTTGTGAGACGAAGATAGCCACGGTGCAAGGTCGGCATGATAGCCATGGTGCAAGGTCGGCATGAGGGGCTGTTCGGCGTCAGCAAGGAACAATGCGTCGTAACAGAGCAAGTTAAACAGCACAACAGATGGGCAAACGCAGGCTTAGTGGTCGCCCTATCCCCGCCCGCCCCGATCGCACCTCGAACACCATCTGTGCCGGGCCATACTTCGCGGCCAGGTGTGGCAGCACGTCGCGCGCAAGCCCCTGCTCTATTACCACGCGCTCGCGTAACCCAGCATGCTGCAGCACGGCATCCAAAGCGGCAACGCAGTTGGGGTTCGCCTCCACGCACACCAAACGACCCCCGGGAGGCAGCGCCCGGGCGATACGGGTCGCGCTATAACCCTGCGAGCGACGGGCACATCAGGGACTGTGCACGGCATCAGTACAACATGACAGCCAGAGCACCTAATACGAGGGCAGGTACAAGGCGGGGGCCTTGGCTGGCTGGCGCCAAACCGGTCTTCAACTCAGCAGAAGCACCCTCCTTGTCTGCAACGCCTCTTGCACGGAGCTGAAAGGTTGCCTGTCATGGTGCTTCTCATCATCCTCAATACACCAGGCTGGCCAGCAAGGGGAAGGGGTGGGGAAAGAGGTGGGGAAGGAGGAGAATGGGGGAGAGAGACAGTGGAGGAAGGAGTTGGGACGTGGTGGTAGTGAGGGACATGGTGGGCAGTACGAGGCTGGCGGGATGTGCAAAAGCCATCTGCTGCAGAAGCCATCTGCTTAACAGCGTGAGTTTGTGTTTGACCCAGACACCCAGATTGGGGTGGGCATCGACCCCGGCGTCACCCAGGCAGTCAGCGCAGCCTCTGGGGTGTGGGATCCGCAGTCAGGCCAGCTGATGGCAGACCAGCTCCGCCGTTGGAAGCTGACCAAGGGCCAGGTGAAGCATGACAGCAGCCTGAACAATGGCCGGCGTGACACCCAGCGGTGGCTAGCACCGATCAAGCCCCACCTCCAGCACCTGGCAGCAGCAAGCTCAGCCGGCACCTCCCTGGAGGCAAACCTGAAGCACATCACCGTCACCCTGGCCACCTGGGATGCGGTGTGGGAGGTGTACCTGGACCCCAAATGGGCACGGCAGCGGCTGAGGCTGTACGGAGCCCAGGACCGGGCGCTGGAGCAGTTCTTCAATACGGTGAGGGTGGGTGGGGGGGTAGGAGGTAGGGTAAGGGACTGAGAGGTGGTGGAAGGTGAGAGGTGGTGGGTTAGGCATGAAGTGAAAGAGTAGGTGACTGTGCAATGCCTAAACTGGTGCCACCATGTCAGCCACCATCTGTGTGCCTTGTGTGCATGGTTGCAGTTGGAGGAGGACATGGCGGAGGTGTCCATGGAGCGTAATGAACGTGCCAAGCAGCTGGTGGTGTTCTTTGGAGCAGCTAGCATTGGCACTGGGGGAGGCTGGGGTGCTGATGCGGTGCTGCGTGCCTGCTGCAAGGTGGTGTGCATGCCCAGGGGCGCAGGCCAACGCCGTGGCAGGGTGGTGCTAGTGGATGAGCACCGCACCACCCAGGTCAGCTCCTCTATGAATTGGCAAGCAGGCGTGTGAGGAGGAGCTGGACCATGAGCAGCCCACCAGGCGTGCAGACTGGAAGCCCCCCAGAAGGGCAGGTGGAACACCGCCTAGTGCGCCCAGCCTGGAGCCAGCAGCGTGGCCAGCCAGTGCGGGGCCTGATGTGGTGCCCGGTAGTGGCAACACGCAAGCCCCCACAGGCCCCACGCAGCATCCTGGAAGCCTCACAGCCAGCAGCCTCAGAGCCAGGGCCCAGCACTCCCCCTCCAGCCAAGCGCAGCAAGCCGGCAGCTGAGCCCACCAAGGGCAAGGGCAAGGCTGCCAAGGCCAAGCCAGCACCACAGCCAGGCAGGTGGCTGGACAGGGACTGCAATGCAGCATTGAACATGCAGCGCATTGGGGAGAGCAGGTGGCGTCCACTGGAGCTGTGCTACTGGCCAGACCAGGGAGCTCTGCCAGACAAGGGCAAGGAGCACCCTGGCCTGGCTACAAGCGGGTGCGAGACAAGCCCCCCAAGGCCCAGGAGCAGCAACAGCAGCCTGCTGTGGCACAGTAATGTGTGCCCCCTTTGTTGAGCTGTCATCAGCTTAGAATTAGTGCATGTTTGTCATGCCAACTCTACATCATAGCCCTCGGGTCAGGCAATAGTGTAGGTGGTAGGCGGCTAATGTGCCATGTGCACTGGGTTTACTCCACACAGCCCAATAACACTGTTTGAGTCGAATCTAGTTAGTGGCTGCTAGTGGCTCAAATGGAGGCCCTAGTGAGGGACAAGGGGGCTGTGAATGGCTTGGTTGACAAGCAGTTTGGTCCAACCCCCAGATCCAAGCAGTTGCACCCATGGTCGATAGTTCGACATGCTGCTGTCACCCTGGCAGTGAGGCTCGCATTTGGCAAGCACGCCTGGGTAGCCTGCCTCTCGAAGAACCTGCCGCCCGGCTCAACACACCTTCACACCTGCTCCTGCAGGCCATACTCCTGCCAGTGATTGGGCAGTGGGTGCTTCGCACTCCTATGTACCCTGTTGATGAATGCAATGAGTGTACCATAGCGGGTGTGGCTGGGCAGCCTCTGGCAGCACCCCCCTTCCTTCCCCCAGCAGCTGGTGAGGGGGTGTTGGGGGGCGGTGTATGCAGCCAGGCAGCACTGCCGCCAGGGTTGAGCAGGGGAGGGTTACCCATGCAGGGCCACTCACCACAAAGCTGCCCAGCTCCACCACCAGCTGTGGACGTGCTAGGGCCACAGCAGCTTCCAGGACGGCGCCCTTCTCCGGGCCCAGCCTGCAGCCCGGCACTGCTGTGTCTTGCTGTGTTTGCTGCTGTGGTGCCAGCTGGCATGTTTGATTCCGAATGGGGTGAGGGCTTTAAGCTACAGTCTTTGGTTGAAGTAAACCAGGCAAGGGCAGTGCAGGTGCAGCGCTGCGCATGTTGGCAACATGAGGCTTGCAGCCTGGGCCCTGCTTGGCAATGCGTCCTGTGAGGGGTCATGCAAGCCTGGCCCGGCTCCAGGCGCTGTGAGCAACCACGTGCCTGATTTACTGCTGCCAGGTATGTTGACATGCCTGTACATAGGGATAGCCGTGGCGAACTCATCTATTGCCTGGAGCACTGCCTGGGAGTCCCCTGGCGCGGCCCTGTCAGTGATGTAGCGTGTGATGTCTGCAGGCTCTTGGTACGTGTAGCGCGCATACATCTCGGCGGGGGGCAGGGCTTCGGTCAGCTCAATGGGTTTGACTTCACCGCTTGCATAACGCCGGGGCATCAACATTGAGGAGGCCAGGAGCGCTGCTGGCAGGGTAAGGAGGCCCGACCTTCGGGAGGCGGCAACACAGGTCGTGCGGCGCTGAACATGCTGGTACGTATTCGTCGGTATTAAACCACGCGCGGTGCCAATGATTCCTGGCATAACGGCGGGATTATGTTGCAGACTGCGACTGCTCTAAATTGCAGTGCGTTTTCAAGATGTGACATGCTTGAAGCAACCCAGGATACCATTCAACGCGAGCCATTCGTGCTTATGCTCTGTGGGATGTAGTACTCCTTACAGTTCATAAAACAACACTTCAAAACACAGTGCTCATCATGAACACAACCCCTCGCGTTGTTCCATGGCATCACAGTGGAAATGTCCAGATGGTCACCCCCGCCATTGGCTGCACCCCCATGGCTCAAGACATAACATCTAACTCATTTCTGCACGGATGAGGCCGCCGATTTGTGCGATGAGTTGCTGATGGCCCGAATAGAGTGCAGACAGCTCCAGCGGTTTGCCGGGTGGCTGGCCCCCAACCAGCGCCGTGTTCTGGAGCTTCGCAGACACGTTAAGCAACATCTATAGGCAGCCTGGACACATTGCGGGGTGAATGGCGCATCCCGACTGGACATGTCAAATTTTCAGGTTAGCTCGCATTAGTGTTGCAACGTCTCAGCACGCATCGAAACCCACTCCCAAGCTCACCTGCTGCATCGAAACCCTCTCCCGGCCTGCTCCCTTGCCACCCGCTCCAAAGTGTCACCTTTTGTCATCAAACGGCGCCCAATCTGCAGGTCGATGGCATTGCGGGTTGGGCGCGTGACCGCGACGGCGCATTACTGCTGAACACAGGTTCGGTCCACATGTGGCAGCGATTCTAGGTTGCAGCACGTTTCCGATTAGTGGAGCTTGTGGCTCCTGAGCAACCACGAACGGCAAGAATTAGTAGTAGATATGCAGAAACTGAGCTGAAATCTGTTTTTGTTATGGTGCAGGCTAGTGAAGGCCATGGGTGACAAGAAAAGTGGATTGAAGGCTAGATGTGCCGGTGCGCAAAAAGCGAGGGAGGTTATGGCACGGCGCAGGGCTGCTGAGGCTGAGGCCAAGGCCCAGGCTGGTGCTGCTGAGGCTGAGGCCCCGGCACAGGCTGATGTTGGTGCTTATGAGGCACAGTTGCATCAGCTGCAGGCTGACCTGCAGCAGAGGGAGCAACAAGTTGATGACACCCAACGCTTGCAACATCTACAGCAACAGCTGCAGGACCTCCAGCAGGATGAACTTCAACGTAAGGAGCAGCAGGTAGCTGAGCAGCAACAGCAGCTGCAGCAGCAGCAGGCAGACATGCACCTGAGGGAGAAGCAGGTGGCTGAGCAGCAACACCAGGTGCAGCAGAGGGAGCTGCAGGTGGCTCAGCAGCTGCACCAGGTGCAGCAGCAGCAGGCAGACATGCAGCAGAGGGAGCAGCAGGTGGCTCAGCAGCAACACCAGGTGCAGCAGCAACAGGCAGACATGCGGCAGAGGGAGCAGCAGGTGGCTCAGCAGCAACACCAGGTGCAGCAGCAGCAGGCAGACATGCAACAGAGGGAGCAGCAGGTGGCTCAGCAGCAGCACCAGGTGCAGCAGCAGCAGGCAGACATGCAGCAGAGGGAGCAGCAGGTGGCTCAGCAGCAGCACCAGGTGCAGTTGCAGCAGGCAGACATGCAGCAGAGGGAGCAGCAGGTGGCTCAGCAGCAACACCAGGTGCAGCAGCAGCAGGCAGACATGCAGCAGAGGGAGCAGCAGGTGGCTCAGCAGCAACACCAGGTGCAGCAGCAGCAGGCAGACATGCAGCAGAGGGAGCAGCAGGTGGCTCAGCAGCAACACCAGGTGCAGTTGCAGCAGCAGCTGCACAGGCTGCAGCAACAGCTCGAGAAGGAGTGGAGGGAGCAGATGTTAGTGCATCCTGAGCTGGTGGGGAAAGTGTGTGGGGCTGCTGTGCTGACTGACACTAGTGCCAGCCACAGGCAACGTGGCCACATCATGCGTCGGCGCTACCTGGTGCTGGACGACGCTAGGCAAGCAGCTGTATGCTGCATGTCTGAGGCTGATGTGGAACGCATGCATAAAGATGTGAAGGGGTGCAGGGCGATGCACCGCATGGTGTTCACACCTGACGGGGACCAGCCTCAATGGGCCATGGCTGGATGTGCGTGCAACACGTGCATGAGTGTGCCATGCCTGCCGTGCATGAAGCCTGACACCACCACCCCACTTGAGCCCATGCCCATGTTTCAAGACACTGTGAAGGAGGTGAGGGAGGACGAAGAGTGTTATGCATTGTTGATGTTGTTCCATTCCGATTTGCTGCATGATGAGGTGTGCTTTGGCAAACTGACCAACAAACACTGTGAACGATATCGCATGCACATGGGGTGGAAGAGGGAAGAGGGACGTCGGGAGTTGCGTCGTTGGGTGCTGAGAGAGCTGCAAAGTGAGGAGCTGGAGGCTGAATATGAGGCGGACAATTGATGTGTAAACTGCATTGGGGTCTACTTTGGAGCATCACAAACGGCCCACACATGAATACAACGCGCTTGTTTCCTGATTACACGATACAAGCCCACACAAGGAGCCGCACAGAACATTCAGTCCATCTCTTGCCATCCTGGTTGGACAGAAATCCGGCCGGAAAAGTTGCCCATTTCATGGGAATTTGACATGGTCTTACGTGACACGCGTCGCACGCTTGTTGTCGCACGTTGTGTTGCAGGGACAGCCCACAAGCCACACCAGCACTCTCAAGCACATTATCAGCACTACCACTGGCACTTTTACACATGTCGGGGGGGTCCTGCGCCCGACAAGAAATTCAAACATTTGAAAAGCTGGGCCGCTGAGCGCGATAGCTGTTCTCTTATCACAGCCCCACTAAGTAGGCTATTCCCAACACAACGCGACCTAATCTCTCAGCACCCCCGCCCGCCCCGGCACAGGTGCACATCAGCCCGAGCAGCCCGCTAGCTTCGCTCTGATGAGCTGCACCGCCCTGCGCAAAAATCGCTGTAAAACTCTTAAAGACCGGTCGGATGTTATCAGGGGTACAGCCAATGGCGGGGGTGACCAGATAGAGACAACGCAACTCAACGTCAACGTGCAGCATGATTATTCGTAACGCCCACCTCCAGCCTCAGGTAAGCCAATTGTGTGCCACTCTCTCTGGCAGGCAGTCTAAGCAGGCAAGCAACTCCTTAACGCCACAGCAACCACCCACAGTAGGCGGCCCTGTCACACTCACTAACACTTGGCTGGCTTTCCCCGGCCTCCTTAGCTCAAGCATGACAGCCAGCATGTTGTCCCTTAGCGCCACGACAGCCACACACAGCAATGGACCCTGTCACATTCAATACCACTTGCAGGGGCACCCGGCCTCCCACTCATGCTCCATGTGCATGCTGTCATATGACATTGAAGTAGCTACTCTGCTGACACTCACGCAAAGCCAGCTTGCCCTTTCCAAGCACAACAGACATGCGCTGCGTCACCACCAAAGCATGGCAGATATGCGCTGCTACAAGGCCAGAAGGTGCCGGAAGGTGGTGTGGTGGGGATGGTGGCTTACGGCTTGTTGAGCTGCACGATGTCGTAGTTGAGCTTAGCGGCAATGGTGACCCAGACGAGGGTGGGCAGCATCAGCGTTGCTGCACGGGGGTCCAGCGGGTGGAAGGCCACCGCACTCGCTGCAGCCACGCATGCACACCACACCATGTCAGGGCAGCACATGGCTGCATGCATGCTGCTGAACTGGCGCCCAGCGGCGGCGGCTGTGGCATGTCAGGTGCCCATTGGTGAGTATGGCATGGCATGGCATGAGCCCTGTGGCTGAGAGGCTGCCGCTGGCACCGGGCTGCTGGCTGCTCACATGCTCCTTGCAGGGTGGAGGTAACGCGTCAAGGCAGTCCACCTAGAGTGGCTGCTGCACCTGGTGCTGAGATGAAGCTGGTAGTGATGAGCTGTGGCTTTGAGGCCGGTGGCTACACAGGCTCTAACGCGGGCAGGCGGGATCCCGAGCCAGGCAGCAGCCATGGCAGGAACTACCAGGTGCGCCTGCCTTAGCGCTGCCACCCCAGCACACCCCGACCCACACAGCCTGGGCTGTGCAGGCATGGTTGCAATGCTGTCGCACTGTAGGGTGCCTACTTGGCTACTTAGGCCAGGCCTGATCTGGGCTGACATGTGCACTGGGAGCTGCCACCATCAGCCCTGCATCTGAGCTGCACTGTGGGCTTAGGAGGTGGCACCGGGGCTGCAGCAAGGCAGGGTACCAGTCTGTTGAAGGAGTGCAGCAGCAGCAGCAGGGGCAGCAGCAGCAGCAGCACAGCAGCAGCAGCAGCAGCAGCATGACATCAGTGCCAGGCCCCCCACCTGCCACTGAGCCCCAGAACGCATACATCCAGGGCAGGGAGGGCTCCAGCTTGCGGCGGCCAAAGAACACCTGGCCAGGCAGTGGTCAGCGCTGCAGCTGACAGGCAGGGAGACAAGCAGGGCATGCAGTGCAAGGCAGTGTAGGCACGCTGGCCTATGGGCAGCCCTGCAGCTGAACATCTGTGGAACAGGGGAGGAGGGCAGCGGGGGGCGGACTGGTAGCCTGGCCGCCACACCTCAGGAAGCGTGGGACCCCTCTCTCCCTGGCCTGACCGCCCCAAGCCGGGCCTGCTGATGGGCCTGACGGGCCTGCTGATGGGCCTGACGGGCCTGCTGATCTCCTTGGCCTGGTAGGCTGAGCTGGCGGGGGCGGACTGGTAGGGGAGGAACTGCTGGCCTACGCCGCACTGTAAGCTGGCCTACGCCGCACTGTAAGCTGTCTCCGCTGATGACTCCGCTGAGGTCTCCGCTGAGGTCTCCCCTGCAGGTCTCAACTGTCAGCAGCTAACAAGCAGCTAAGGACGTGTCATCAAATGCAACGGCTGTCAAAAGACGGACACGCGCACAGTGTGACAGCGGACAGCATGAAAAGCTCCGTTTGCCACAGATTGCCATCTTACTTGGCGCAGGCATACGTGCCTGCGCCGATTACCGCGCGGACCCCAAGCAGTCAGCCCCGGTGTGGGCCACGCTGGAACCATCGCTATGCGATGCGGAAGGAGCCCATTGAAGGTGAGCTCCGCCACAGCACCAGCAACACCAGCACCGCACCAGCACTAGCACCGCAGTCCAGCAGCCCCGCAATAAAGCAGCCCCGTTACGTACTTACTAACTATTGCCCTATGCTTGTGCTTGTGTCCGCAGATCGACGCGCCAAGTCGTGACCGCGCATTAATCCTGACACACGGCACGTGTACACACGGCACCTCTCTGAAAGGTAAGCCCTTGTTGCCACGCACATAGCCCGCACACCTTGCCCTTGGTGCCCCGCATATGCCATTGTCCCGCACATAGCACACAGCGCACAACGCACACAGGTAAGCAAGTCCCGCACATAGCCCGCATAGCTCAAGTTGCCCTGGCTGCCCCGCACGTAGCACATAGCCCACACTCCTGCACTCCACCCTAATGTCCCCGTGCCCTTTGTGCCCGCAGGTATCGCCGGCTGGGGGCGATTAATTAGATTCCCGTGTCCGCAGAGCGCGTCAATGCTCTCAAAGCCCAGCCCAAGAGCTCTGGCGACTCGAGGGTTGGTTAGGGTAGGAAGGTTTCGCCAGGCTGCTAGCCTTTAAGCAATTACGCTGTTAGTTTTGATGAGGAGCCCAGTGGTCTGTCCCGGGAAAGTGCCATCTTCGTGGGGTTTGCAATCATTAAGGGTGCGACCGAGGATGCTACAACATGCTTGTAGTAGCTGAGTGAGATTACCCACAGCCCAACATGTTGTTCCTTGTTGAATGAGTTTTGTTGGCCTGACCGCCCCAAGCCCAAGACTCTAAGCTCAATAGGTTTGACTTCACCGCTTGCATAACGCCGGGGCATCAACATTGAGGAGGCCACCCCCTGACAACTCCTCGCAGCCTGTCCCCTGCCGGGCCCCCCTCTACCTTGGCGCTGCAGGCTGTGGCTGGCGCAGTGGCCCACCCCCCCACCCACCACATTCCACCAGTTGCCCAGGAACAGGTGCGCCCCAAAGGTCGTCAGCGCCACGGCCAGTGCTGGGTGCTTGGCGCTAGACCCTGGACAGGGCAGGGGGGCTGGGGCTGGGGGCAGCAGTGGGGGGGTGCAGGCACCATGCCTGGGCTGACCTCCTGCAGAGGGGGTGGGGTTAGGTGGTGAAGTCGAGGGGGTCAGGTGCCCTGTGCCAGCCTGAAGCCAGTGTCTGTGTTCCAGCTTAGGTTGACATGTACCAATACATAACTCTTGTTCAGTGTTTCTGCAGCTGTTTTGGGTGACCCTGTGAAGGGGGGCGCTGGGTGCCCTGTGCCACCCTGGTGGTGCTGCCCTGTGGAACACCCTAGTGGTGCCCCACCCCACTGTAGTGCTGCCCCACCCCACTGCTGGCCTGGCTGCGGCTGCAGGCCTACAGGGCCTACACCAGCCCAGCATGTGTGCCCTTGCAAGCGCTGACTGTTTGCAAAGACAGGTGCATGGCTGGTGTATGGTGGGGTGGAGGCTGCACCCACCGGTCATGGTGCCTCCCCTCCAAGCCAGCATCAGGGCCAAGGACTGCATGGCTTTCAGGGGGATCCACACCAGCGGGAAGACATACTGCGAGTGAGGCAGTGTACACACCCCAGTTCAGCTGCCAGCTAGCTACAGCAAGCAGCATCCAGGCACTGGCGCAGGTGGGCAGGTTCCTTCTTGGCAGTGCAGGTTGCCTGCTAAGCACAGCAAGTATATACCAACATACAGCCCAACATCCTGGCACTGGCATGCAGTGCCTCTCAGGGATGGCGGCCGCATGACAGCAGCGCGGCCTGATGTCCCACGGGGTGGCCCAGTGAGCAGCAGCAACAGCTGGGCCCATGGCTGATGGCTAAGGGGCCTGGCAGCCAGGAGCAGCACCCACCCCAAAGACCAAAGTGCCAGCAGAACCTATGCTGATGGGTGGTGATGATATGGGGCACCCTATCCTGGGCAGCCTGGTCAAACCAGGATCAAAAATTGGCCTGTGACACTCACCCTAGCCCTGACCCTGACCCTAGCCCCTTACTTACCTGGCCCTTGACCCTGGCCCTGGCCCTACCCTTGGCACCTTACTCCGTGCGACCCCACCCTGAGGCCTAACAACGGCACATGTTGTTTGCACACTTGCTGCCACACACCCACATTGGGGGGCGTCCAGGTTGGCTTCTTCAGGCTCTTGTACCTGCAGTAGGGTGGTGGTGCATAACCTGGAGCTGGCAGCAGCCACAACCTGGAAGCACAAGGGCAGGGCTTGGCACAAGGCAGCCAGGACCGACAAGGACAGTGCACGGCAGGAGAGCCACGACAGGCTCAGTCCCCAAAGGCACTAGCTGCACCACTTTTGACCTCACACCCAAGTCAACATCCCTCAACATCAACGAAGAGAAGACAAAGGCAGCCGTTGGCATCGTCGAGCACCTGCCTTTCACATATAGCCATGTACCCCCTCCTCCCTGATGCTTACCAGGTGGGGTCGAAGGTCGGCACCAAACGCTGCACGCCAAATACCACGGCCGCTGATGTCGCGAGCTGAAACTCCGGCCTGCGCGAAAAAGCGTCCAAGGAATAGGCTTATGACTAGTAGCGGCCTTTTGACGACACGGCCGCAACGGACCTCGACAGAATTGACAACCCAGCCATGTTAGTGTTGCGCAGCGAACTCGATGTTCCGTGTTCGACGCAGGGGTGTTCGTGCACTTTTGCATGAATAAATTGTTACGGCCAGCTCCTGCCGCAACTGGGCCTGCTGTAGGGGTATTTAGTGGTGAGGTACACACTGTCACCAGTCATTTTAGTGGTAAGGGACACACTGTCACCAGTCAGTATCTGTTGTGGAGAAGTGTAGGGGGTCACCCCCGCCATTGGCTGCACCCCTGATAAAATCTTTCTGGTCTTTAAGAGTTTTCCAACGGTTCCTGCGTAGGGCGGTGCAGCTCATCAAGGCGAAGCTAGCGAAATGCTCGGGCTAATGTGCATCTGTGCCGGGGCGGGCGGGGGTGCTGGAAGATTGGGTCGCGTTGTGCCGGGGACAGCCTGCTTAGTGGGGCTGTGCTCGGCAAACAGCTATCGCGCTCAGCGGCCCAACTTTTCAAATGTTTGAATTTCTGTCGGGCGCAGGACCTCCCTTGACATGTGTTCTAGTGCTAATGCTAGTGCTGATGATGTGCTTGAGAGTGCTGGTATGTCTTGTGGGCTGTCCCTGCAATTCAACAGCGTGCGGCTCGTGTCACGTGAAACCATGTCAAATTCTCATGAAATGGGCACTTTTCCGGCCGTTCGCACTGTCCAACCAGGGCGGCAGGATGTGAACTGCCAGTTCTGTGCGGCTCCTTGTGTGGGCTTCTATCGTGTAATCAGGACATAAACGCGTTGTGTTCATGTTTGGGCCGTTTGTGATGCTCCAAAGTAGACCCCCATGCACCTTACATAACCAGCCAAATCAGCCATATAAACGCTTCACCTCATATTCAAACTCCAGCTGCTCACTCCTTAGGTCCCTCACCACTAAACGACGCAGTTTCCGACGTTCCTTTGGCCTATCCAACCCCATGTGCTGGCAATATCGTGCACAATGTGTGTTGGTCAGTTTGCCAAAGCACACCTCATCATGCAACAAATTGGGATAGGACCACATCAACAATGCATAACACTCTTCGTCCTCCCTCACCTCCTTCACAGTATCTTGAAACATGGGCATGGGCTCCAGTGGGGTAGTGGTGTCAGGCTTCATGCATGGCAGGCATGGCACACTCATGCACGTGCTGCATGCACAAGCAGCCATGGCCCATTGAGGCTGCTCCCTGTCAGGTGTGAACACCATGCGGTGCATTGCCCTGCACCCCTCCACCTTATCATGCATGCGTTCCACATCAGCCTCAGGCATACTGCATACACCTGCTTGCCTAGCGTCGTCCAGCACCAGGTAGCGCCTGTAAAGTGCGCACCTCTGGAAGAGATTGCCGCTTCGCGTCGTCTGGGCTGTCTCGTGAATGCGAGCCGTCGCGGGACGCGGGTTACACGTGTAGAGTGAGATTTGGCAGGTAAAGACTAGCGACATTGCGTTCGTGAGTACAACTGGTTCGATTCCAGGGAGCCCCGTTCTAAGCTCTAGCCATTCTCGCAATACACCTCTGTAACCCAACACCCTAGTCGGAAGTCACCGCCTCGACTGGACCGGCCTTCGAGCTTGTGTCAAAAGGTCATCTGACGTTGCGTCCCCGCACGTTACAGCTGGTTTCCGACCCCGAGCATTTAAGCTCGCGGTCCAGTCAACATGACTTCAACTACCCAGAATGTCGCTTCGGCGAACAAGACCAATGGCGCCTCTGGCGTCCTTCCTCCAGCCTCAGCTGTTACAGCTACAGCGGAGACGGGTCCTGCACTCGGTGCAGCACCGGAGCCGGGCGAGTTGCCCGCTTCAATTCCCACAGGAGCCCAACAGTTGGGTGAAGAGGAGGAGCTCCTGGACGAGTTTGGACTGGACCAATTCGACAGCACTGCAACTCCAGTCGACGAGCTCAACGCGCAAATTGCCACCCTCCAGGCGCAACTGGTCGCAGCGCAGGCCAACAACCAGCAAGCTGGAGCCTTGGTGAGTCCTCCTGCTGGTGCTAAGCGTGCTGCTGATGCTGCTTTGCTGCCAGCTAGCCCTAGTCCAGCTAAGAGGCCAGTCGAAGTAGCGTCGCAGCTAGTCAGGCCTTTGGCTGCTGCTCTGCGCGCACTCCAACACTTGACTGCTGCAATGCACCAGCCTGTTGCGCAGAAAGATGTTGCCTCGGGTTCACCCGGCACTTCGAACCCTCGCACACTTGCTGCTGTGCGGGACAAGTATGCTGGGGTTCGCCCCACTGCTGCGCCCCTGCCTGCCACTGTCACTGCCCCTACTGGTCATGACTCCAACTCACGTCGCGGGTTGCCCGTGACTGAGCGGTGGACTGATGCCAGTTCGACCTCCGGTCGCCGTGCTCTGTCTTTCCTGGAGGACCTTGAGGCACACTGTGTTGCACATGGCCTGGACCCTGCTCTTGCTCTTCCCTCTTTCCTGTCAGGGAAGGCTAGGGATGTGTGGTTCCAGTCTGTTAGGGACTCATATGCCCTGACCCACTCTGGCTACCCCACATGGCCCTACCTGTCACAGCAGTTCCTTGAGTTTGTAGGCGAGGACCTGACCACTGATGCTGATGCAGCACGTGCTAAGCTCCTTGACTCAACTCACCTGCGTATGACTAATGGTGTTGCCCTGTCAGCCTACATCACTGACTTCAGGAACACCCTCACCTTGGCTGGCAAGGACTGCATGACAGATTCCATGCTTGTGAATGTCTTCCAGCGTGGCCTGTCAGCAGATCTGCGTGGTCCTGTTGCCAAGGATCTGCGTGCCCTTGTGGCCCCCACTTTGGATGAAGCCATTAAGGCTGCCATTACCAACCACAAGGCCCTTGTGGCTGCTGCTGGCTCTGGTGTGCATCCTGCCTCAAGGCGCCCGGTTGCTGCTGTGCACCAGGTGGCCCAAGTGCAACGTGGGCTGCAGAACCTGGCCAGGTTCCCTGGTCCACCTCCTGGGCGTCCTGCTGCTCCCTCTGCTGGCAGTGAGGGTCCCCCCCCTGCCAGTGGCTATTGCTACCATTGTGGATTGTCATCCCACTGGACGAAGCACTGCAAGAGGAAAGCCTCTGGCATGAGCAAGGAAGAAGCCATGAAGGATGCTGGCACATGGGAGCTCATGCAAGACCTGAAGAAGGGTGGCTCTGCCCCCTACAAGGCTGCCAAGCGTGACCGCAGCCCTGACCGTGGTGGTGACCATGCTGGTCCCTCCAGGCAGTACCAGGGTAGACGCCCTCAGACTGCCAGGATGGAGGCCAATGGCATGGTGAAGCACTTCCAGAAGTATCAGCGCAAATAGGAGTTTGCTCAGCCAGTAAACCAAAACTGTGCTGAGTACTCTGAGGCATGCATTGTGTGTGAACCTGCTCATGTGCTGACTGCTGCACATGCTGATGGGGAATCCCTGCACTTTGCCTTTGCTGGTCACCTGAATGAGCACCCTGCACGTGTCCTGTGTGACACTGGTGCTACCCACAGCTTTGTCAGTGCATCATTTGTTGCTGCACATGCTGTACCTGTCCACAAGTTGAAGCACATGCAAGAGTGGCATGCTGCTAACAACACTGTGTTGAGCTGTTCCCAGTTTGTCAAGGCTGATTTGAGTCTGCCAGGTGTTACTGTACCCTGCCAACTCAACGTTATGCCTTCTCTCCTGCCAGACTTTGATGTGCTGCTGGGGAATGACTGGTTGAATGAGCATGAGGCCGTGATGTCATACCAGGACAAAACTCTCAGCCTGGCATGTGACAAGGGTGAGCCTGTAGTGCTGCCATGTCCCCCTGCTGATAAGTCTGAGTCAGGGCAGTCTGCTGTAAGCAACCCTGCCTCTTTCCTGGTCAATGCTCTACGTGCAAAACCCCCTCTGGCTTCTGCAAAAGTTGCTGCCAGGTGGTTACGAAAAGGAGGCACAGGTGTCCTGGCCCTGATCACTGTGGACAATTCCAGTACCCCTGATCCAGCTCCAGCTGAACCTGACCTACCTCCAGGTGTGTCCCAGGCACTCAATGCTTTGCTGGATGAGTATGCTGATGTGTTTGCACCCATCACATCTCTGCCACCTGAGCGTCCTGTGGGCCATGCCATCCCCCTTGTGCCTGATGCACGACCCTCTGTGGTACCTCAATACCGCATGAGCCAGGAAGAGCATGCTGAGCTGAAGAAGCAGGTGCAGGACCTACTTGCCAAAGGCATGATAGAACCAAGCTCCAGTCCTTTTGCTGCTCCTATCCTGTTTGTCAAGAAGAAGTCTGGTGAGTTACGCATGTGCCTTGATTACCGTCAGCTCAACAAGATCACCATCAGGGATCAGTATCCACTGCCCAGGATTGATGACTTGTTTGACAAGCTGTCAGGCTGCACTGTGTTCTCTTCCCTAGACCTTCAAGCAGGTTACAACCAGATCAGGATCACCCCTGAAGATGTGCCAAAGACGGCCTTCAGGACCCCTGACGGCCACTACCAGTTCAAGGTACTGTCTTTTGGGCTCTGCAATGCACCTGCTACATTCCAGCGTGTCATGAATGATGCATTTGCCCCAGTCCTGAACCAGTGTGCCCTGGTGTACCTGGATGACATCTTGGTCATGTCCAAATCTGTGGACGCGCATTTGAAGCATCTCAGAAAGGTCTTTGACCTCCTGAGGCTCAACAAGCTCTTTGCCAAGCAGTCCAAATGTGAATTCATGCGTACCACGCTGAAATTCCTTGGCCATGTCATCTTTGCTGGTGCAATTGCTGTGGACCCTGAGAAAATCAAGAGCATTTCTTCCTGGCCTGTGCCTCAATCCCTGCAACAGCTCCAGTCATTCCTAGGTGCTGCTAATTTTGTGCGCAAATTTGTGCATAATTTCAGTGTCCTAGCTGCACCTCTCACAGATCTGTGTGGCAAAGCTGGTGACTCATTTCTGTGGCAGAACTGGCCTGCTGATGAGCTGAAAGCCTTTGCTTCCCTCAAAGCTGCTGTTGCCCAGGTCCCCATGCTACGTCTACCTGATCACACCCAGCCCTTCCAGGTCTACTGTGATGCCTCACTCCAAGGAGTAGGAGCAGTCCTGATGCCAGATGGCTACCCCCTTGCATACCTCAGCAAGAAGCTGTCTTCTGCTGAGCGTAACTACACCACTGGTGAGCAAGAGCTTCTTGCCCTCATCACTGCATGCAAGGAGTGGAGGTGTTACCTTGAGGGTGTACCATTCACACTCTTCACCGATCACAAGCCTTTGACTGCTCTGCCCACCCAGAAGGTGCTGTCTAGGCGTCAGGCTAGGTGGATGGAGTTCCTGTCACGGTTTACATTTGACCTGCAGTACCTGCCAGGTGATGCTAATCCTGCTGACCCACTGTCCCGGATACCTGCTGGACCCCAGGACTGTGCCATGGTGTGTGTTGTTACCACCCGGCGGCAAGCTAAACAGTCTTTGGAGAGGGGGGAAGTGCGTGTGGCGCAGGCTCTGCCCCAGGTTCCACCTGTGGGTACTCCCTCAAATGCCCCCACTGCCGTTGATGCTTTGGCCCCCCGGCCCACAGTGTCTGATAACCCTGTTGCTGCTCACCATAGTAGGCTCCCTGAGCTTGAGGCCCCATCTGCTGCTGACACCTCAGTGCACTATCCTGCAGCTCCTGCCCACCCATTGGAACTGGCTGATCACCTGGTCCATGGTTACCGGCTTGACCCTGCGTTTACTGCTGAAGCTGATCTGTCTGGCATGTACATGGACGACCATGGCCTGTGGCGGCGCACTGGCAAGGGCACAGTGATGGTTCCCAATGACCCTGAACTGCGTGAGTACATTCTGCATGAGATGCATGATGCTGCCTATGCTGGTCATGTGGGTATAACCAAAACCCTTGAGAGGCTGTCACGTGTGTTCTACTGGGACACCATGCGTGCTGATGTCAGGCACTATGTCACTACCTGTGATGCCTGCCAGCGTGACAAGTCCTCTACACTGAAGCCTGGTGGCTTACTCAACCCACTGTCCATTCCAGATTACCGTTGGGAGTCAGTGTCAATGGACCTGATCACCAAGCTGCCATCTGCTTCACATGGGTTTGATGCCATCTGTGTCTTTGTTGACAGGCTCAGTAAGATGGTGCACTTTGTGCCCTGCAAGGAGAGCATGAATGCCAAGGGCTTTGCCCGTCTGTTTGTTGACAATGTCTTCAAACTGCATGGCCTGCCAAAAGACATGGTCTCTGACCGTGGTCCCCATTTCCACAACACTTTCTGGCACCATGTGCAGAAGTTACTGGGCATGAGGGGATCCCTGTCTTCCTCCTATCACCCTCAGTCTGATGGCCAGACTGAGAGGTACAACCGTGTGTTGGAAGAGATGCTACGTCATTACATCTCTCCCACCCAAGCTGATTGGCCTGACTATCTGTCACTTGCTGAGTTTGCTGTGAACAACTCATGGCAAGAGTCCATCAAGTCTACCCCGTTCCTGGTTAACACCGGACAGTCCCCCATTACCCCTATGCTCCACTCTCTACCTGACAAGGGGCGGTGCCCTGAAGGCCTGTCCTATGCTACTTGGTGGCAGGAGGCTGTGGCTAAGGCCAAGCTATGCATGCAGGCTGCTCAGCAACGT
>JASKMD010000030.1:1727643-1893631 GCA_030144725.1 Haematococcus lacustris | reverse complement strand
CAGGGGCAGCAGGGGCAGGGTCAGGGGCAGCGGACTGACCTGAGGTTCCTGGCATCACCCCACCTTCCACGCCCCCTTCACACCACCCTGCCAGGCCTGTACAGGCACCCCCCTCACTGCACTGCCTGCTGCTCCCTACATGCAGCCCTGCTTCCCCCTTGCAGCAGGCAACCAGCGCCCCCCCCCTACTCCCTGCCTTGCCATGATGCCTGCAGGGGCCTACCCCCTGGCTCTCAGGCCCCCCCGGCCTCCCTGCTGCCCCCTTCCCCTCCCCCTCTCCCCTCCCCTCCCTCCTCCCCCTCCCCTCCTCTTACCTCCCTGTCCCCCCTCTCTCCTGCCCCCCCTGTGCTGACCACACCAGGCACCCCCCAGGCCTCCCCTCCAGGACCCCCCCAGGCCACCCCCCCAGGCCTCCCACGCACCACGTCCAGCAGCACCTTGCCCAGCTGCTCCTGCAGCTGACTCAGCTCATAGTGAGCCACTGCAGCAGCCGCACGCAGCAGCACCTCGTCAACATTCACCGTGCGAGCGTCCAACTGCAGCCCGGACCCCCCCTGACCCACCCCCCTGCCCCCCCGCCCCTGACCCTTGCAACTCGGCAGCTGCCCCAACATCCTCAGGCACCCCCCCAGGCAGCATTGCCTGGCACTGCCCCCCTCCCCCTCCCCCCTCCCCCTGCTGCTGTCCAGTGGGCCGCTGCGGCACCACAAGGAGGCTGGGGGGGCGGTCACCCAGGCCGCCCCCCCCCCCTGCTGCTGCTGCCCCCAGGGGCACGGGGCGGCCACAACACCACCTGCACCCGCCCCCTGGCATCCAGCCCTATGTCAACACAAGGGTGACCCCCCCCGCCCCCCCCACCCACCCCCCTCCGCCCCTCCCACACCCGCCCCCCCGGCCCCTGCCGCTTCATGTCCCCCCTAGCCATCAGCCCTTCAGAGGTAGGGGGCGGCCGGGGTGCGGGGTACGGCACCAGAGGCACTGCCTGCGTCCACATCACCAGTCGCAGCCCCGGCTTGCAGCCCCCCCCTTGGGCACTGGCTGCAGCTGCGCGGGGCCCGCCCACAGCCCCCCCCCGCCTCCAACCAGGCTGGTGGCTGTGCCCCCGCACACGCATCCAGCAGCAGCCTGCCGCCCAGGTCTGACAGCACGCTGTGCATCACGGCCAGCGGGGGCGCTGCGCTCGTCCCCCCCGCAGCGCAGCACACAGGGCCTGGTTCACGACGGCCTGGCGGGTCAACACCCCCCACCCCCTCCCCCACCCCCCCCACCCCGACTGCGTGTGCCGCTGGCTGTGCGGCCGCTGGCTGCAGACAGCAGGCCGCTGGGGGGGGGGGCCCGTGCTGGCTGGGCGTTGGGAGGACATCCCTGGGGTGGCAGGGGGGGGGGGAGGACATCCCTGCTGCTGCCGTCCCTCCCCCCTCCCCGTCCTCGCCGTTGCTGTTGGGGAGCTGGGGCAGCGGCGGTGGCGGCAGCGGCAGCGGCCGTGTCCTGCTGGGCATACACTGCTGCGTCCGCTGCCAGCAGCAGGCGGTGGTTGAGGTCTTGCAGCAGGCTGCTGACCTGTGAGGGGTGCAGGGGCTCCCGCTGGGCAGTGCCTGCGGGGAGGATGAAGCCCCAGCAGCAGCCAGCGCCAGCGCTGGGGGGGGGGGCCCTGAGTTCACCTCCCCCCTCGTCCCCCCTCCCTCCCCCTCCCCCTCCCCACCCCCACCCGCGACCCTCGACCACAGGGGCCTCGGGGCTGCCTGCTGCTGCTGCCCCCAGCCGGCTGTGGCCTGCCCCAGCCTGGGCGGGGGGGGAGGCTGTGCAGGGCGGAGGCGCCCTGGCTGACGGCTTCCGGTGGGCCTTGGGGCGGGGGGAGAGGGGGCAGGGGGGGCTGCGGGGCGGGTGGGTGGGGGGTGGCGCCGGCACCAGGGTGAGGCGTGCCTCATACAGGCCAGGGGCGCGCAGCACCACGTAGCCCGGGCCGATGCCACACGACTGACACCCCTGGGGGCAGCTGGGCCTGCGCCGTCAGTGCCAGAGCGGGGCGGGGCAGCCAGGGGTGGGGTGAGGTTAGGGTCGGGGCAGTGGCAGTGGTGAGGGGCGGGGCGGGGCAGGGCAGGGCAGGAGGCAGGGCAGGGGCATGGCAGGGCAGGGCAGGGCAGGTCAGGTCAGGTCAGGGCTGATGCGGTGTTTGAGTAGCTCCCTGGCCCCACCGCCCTGTGGTGTGCCGCTGAGACCAGGCCTGGCCAGGCTGTGGGGTGGCGGGCCATGAGGCGGCCTGCCCTGGCACTGCCCCTGGGACTGCCGCCTGTGTCCTCAGAGTGGCCTGGCCTGCTGGTGAGGCTCTGGCAGCAGGCAGCCAGGGTGTGTGTCGGCGCCTTCCCTCCTGCCTGAGGCCTCCTGGTGCTGGGGCTGGGGCTGGGGCAGGAGGCAGAGGGGAGGAGAGCACAGAGGGGAGCAGGCAGGAGGGGAGGTCGGCACTGCCCAGCTGCCCGAGGCCACAAGTCACTCGGCTCCCCGCAGGGTTTTACCTCCCCCACTCTCCAGCAGTCACCAGCTCCCTGTCCAGCCCTGCCTCTCACTGTCACTGTGAGTGCAGCTGTCAGTGCAGCCAGGCCTGTCTGGCTCTGGCTGCACCCCTCCCTCCCTCCCTCCCTGCCTGCCTGCCTGCCTGCCTGCCTGCCTGCCACCCCTCCCTGCCTGCTCCCCAGCCCTCCTCCTGCCCCACCTTGAGCAGGTGTGCAGTGGATCATGTGCCTCACTCTCCGCAGCCTGGCCTCCTGCTGCCTGCCCAGCTGCTGCGGCGCCGGCACCAGCTGCTCTATGCTGTAGGGCAGCTCAGTGTAGGAGCCCCTGCTCAGGATCTCCAGGGCAGTGGGCACGTCAAACAGGGGGCTGAAGTCGGGCTGGCGCCGGGCGTGCCCCTCAAACATCTCCAGCGCGGCTGACTCCAGCAGCTGGCTGTGCTGCCGAGGCCATGTCCAGCACCTTGCCCGGGGCCACGCCACTCCGCCAACGCCTTGGCCTTGGGGTGCCATTGCAGCAGCGACAGCAGCCGCAGCAGCTGCTGCCGGGAGGAGTGCAGGTAGGCCAGCAACGACTGGCCTCTGGACACCAGCGGTGCATGCCACAGCACGGCTGATGTTGGTTACGGTGGGTGGTGTGTCATGCGGAGGTAAGGGCACCAATTCGATGGGCTGCGACTGTCCGCACTGCGTCTGGTGTGGCAGCCGGCAGTAGCAGCTGGATTGGAACGTACCTGTGCGCATCGCTCAGCTGGCCGGATGTGGCGACCAATTGCCCAAGCTCCGCGTGTACCCGTTCAAGCACATGGTCGAACACAAGCTGCGCATCCACCAATGGCCGAGAACCGCCCAGGGGCGTACCCAGACCCTGGCGCAGGGTGCTGCCCTCATTCCCCGCTCATTTCGCTTGCAGCCCTGCCATGTGCCTCCATCCTATGCCACTTTGCACAAGCGCCGGGGTCACGGTCAAACCAGCGCAAGTTTAGTGTTGTCGCAATGCACCACTTTGATGCGGGATCCATGGCACCCGCATACACCCCCTGCGTGAGCTGCGAGCTGCTCGACGGGGTAGTTGGTGGTTGATACCTTAGAACGTGCTCGACGCAAACTGTGTTGCGGCCTGCGTGCTTTGGTGCCGATCCCAGCCTGATCCGGCGGATCTGTCGCGAGATGTGTCGGTTTTCGGCGGGCTTGGTGGCATTGATACTGATTGCCGTGAGCGTTGAGGGCTTCAAGGAGCACGAGTTCAAGGTCAGGCGCAGTGAGCAGGGCCGCGTCGGGACTGCACTTCGAACTGCTAGCTGCGGCTGTCTCGCGGCGCAGAAGTGCAATGATGCCGGCTTCTGCCGTCGCAATCGCGGAAAGTCAGGCTACAAGTACAGCATTGACGCAGCTACAATCGCAGTGTCAGGGCCCAACCTTGTCCGCGACGCTGTCCAACAGCGCAGCTCCCGGCAAGCACTTCGCGCTGAGCTTGACTGCTTACACGGGGGGCTTCATCAGGCTGCACGTCGACGAGTCACCCAGCACTGGCCGATACCAGGTGTCAGATGTCACCAACCCAGGCATTGAGCAGCACACGTCCAACTGGACCGTGAGCAGCAAGGACGCCAAGGCTGCAGTGCTGTCAGCTGGCCACATGACAGTAGACCTGAAGTGCAGCCCCTTCCGCTCTGACCTTCAGCTCTCATGGCAAGGCTGCGGTCACCCTGAACAGCCGGGACATGTTCCATGTGGAGCACCGGCGCACAAAAGAGGTATATCATAGATCCTCACTCTCACTCTCACCCCATGACTTGCATGCGTGCACTCTTTACATGCACAACTGCTTTGTAATTAGAATGTGAGCATGAGCTGAGTCCACACCAGGTGCTTTCAGGACAGCTGCCAGCATTTTGAACACCTTGCAAGTGGCCCCTGCAAACTGACCTGCCACCTGACTGGTGGTACCTGCATCATCTCGACGCATGCATTCCTTGGCGACGGCTACTGGCTGTGGCCTTCATGGTCATGGACCGGTATTGCTCGACAGCACTGCAGCTTCTGAGTCATCAGCGATCAAGTTGTCAGCCGTAAAGTCTGCGGTACAGCGTAGCAGTTCAGCGGGGCACAGCATCACCAGGGCCAAGCCAGACCGACAGCAGCACAGCATGGTGGGGCCAAGTTGGGTCAGGCGCATGTGGCGCTGCACGGCACAGAGGGCAACTCCCGTCATGTGGCTGCTCAGCATGCCATGACATAGTGCCCCTCCCCTTCACTCCCCTCCCGCCTCCCTCACCTCCCAGCGTCACACTCATCATCACACGCTTCTGGCATCACACCACACCCTCAGCATGTCACAGCCCTGAGGGAGCCCTGGCATTGGATACCAGCCCTGGCTAAGCTGCACTCCTCCCTGCTGCTGCTGCTGCTGCTGCTGATACCCCTGCTGCTGCTGCTGCTGCTGCTGTGACCAGGATGCGGACGGCAGCTGTGATGGGTGCTGGGAGGAGACCTTTCTGTCGCCACACCGACAGCAAGCCCAAGGGCCCGGAGGCGCTGTCCCTGGACATAGGCTTCCCCGGGGCTGATCACGTGTATGGCCTGCCTGAGCGCGCCACCAGCCTAGCGCTCAAGCCCACCACTGGGGGTGGGTGGCTGGCAGGCCTGGGGTAGAGTCAAGTGGTCTATGTGCTGATGGGGCAACACAGGCCATTGTCATGAAAGTTCCTCCATGCTGCTTCTGCTGCTTCTCCTTAGCTCCCTCCTTCCTCTTCCTCTTTGGCCAGTTGGTCAGGGGGCTGGCAGTGTGAGCTGGAGAGGTGCCGGCTTGTCCAGGCGTGACCAGCAGGAGCAGCTGTGAGCGGGCCAGCGGCCAGGTTGGGCCAGGCAGGCCTGCGGGCAGCGGCCTGTGGGCAGGACCTGGCCTGGCCCATGGCTGTGGTCCGCACGCCCCTAGGCAGCTGAGGCCCACCCTTAGCCACAGCTTGGCAAGGCTAGGGGCTAGGCTGGTAGGTATCCTACCTTGTCTCCCCTAGGTCTCTGCCCGAGCCTGCCTCCCCCTGTATAACTCTGGTCAGCGTACTGCCCAGCAGCCCACCCACAGCCCAGCAGTACTCGGCCCCCCCCTCTGCTGTGGCTGCGGCTGCCCTGTAAGTAGGTGTAGCACCCGGTCTGCTGCCCTGGCACTGCAGCTGCTGTGCCTGAGGACGTGCCTGCTGCTGCTGGTGTGCTGGGGGGTGTGTGCCAGGCGAGCCTTACCGACTGTACAACCTTGACGTGTTTGAGTACCTGCACGAGTCGCCCTTCGGGCTGTACGGCTCCATCCCCTTCATGCTGGCACACAAGATGGGGCAAACTAGCGGCGTCTTCTGGTCAGTCACGGCATGGGCCCTTGGCTGCAGCGTGCCAGTGCTGGGGGTGGTGGAGAAGATATGATTGTGTTTGTAATGCTGAATATTGTCATTATCATCATCAGCAGTGGCAGGCAGTGGCAGCAGCGGCAGCAGTGGAAGCAGTGGAAGCAGTCGGCAGCAGCGGCAGCAGCGGCAGTAGCGGCGGCGATATGAGCAGCAACGGTCTGTTCTGCTGCCTGGCGTTTTTGGCAATGGCAAGAGCGGTGGTGGAACTTGACATGTAGTACAGTAGCTGCCAGTAGCTGAGCGATGCAAGCTGCAGCTAGCGGTGTCAGGGCCGCCACTGTGGCGACTACACTGGGGGGGGGCAGTGACTCGCTTGACCTCTGCCTTAGTCCCTACCCATTACCCCTGCCCCTGCCTTAGCCCCTGCCCCTGCCTTAGCCCCTGCCCCTGCACCTCTTCAGGGCTGATGAAGCTGGCCTTGGATGCAGCCAGGCAGTAAGGCAGGCACCCCCTGGCCCTGACAGCAGGGGCCCCTCACCCCCCCCTCCTTGCCCCCCCTCCTTCACCCCCTCGCCCCCTGACCCCCTCACCCCCCTTCCTTGCCGTGCCGCCCCCCCCCCTCAGGCTGAACGCTGCGGAGATGTTTGTGGACGTGAGCAAGGCGCATGACGGCAGCGCCAGCCAGTGGGTGGCTGAGAGCGGGGTGGTGGACCTGTTCGTGTTCCTGGGGCCGCGGCCGCAGCAGGTGGTGCAGCAGTATGCCCTGGTCACCGGGACCACTGCGCTGCCGCAGCTCTTTGCAATCGGCTACCACCAGGTGGGCTGACATGAGCAGCAGCGCACCCTCACCCCTGCTCCCTGCCCCCTCCCCCCTCCCCCCTGCCCCCTGCCCCCCCAGCCACCTTCTCACCAGCCCCCTGAGGGCTCTATGGGGCTGCTGGGCCGGACTCATGCCTTGGACCTTGACTCATCCCTGCCGCCCCTCATGCCTGGTGGCTGCGCTCTGCTGGCTGGTGCTGCAGTGCCGCTGGAACTACAAGGACGAAGCTGACGTCAAGGCAGTGGACGGAGGGTTTGACACACACGCCATACCCTACGATGTGCTGTGGCTGGACATTGAACACACTGTGGGCAAGCGGTGAGGTCACGGGTTCGAATACTGGTCTCACATCCACTATGCCCATACCTGGTGCTCACATACCAGGCTCGTGCATTGTAGCCTCCCCCTCCCCCCCTCCCCCTCCCCCTCCCCCCTCCCCCTCCCCCTCCCCCTCCCCCTCCCCCTCCCCCTCCCCCTCCCCCTCCCCCTCCCCCTCCCCCTCCCCCTCCCCCTCCCCCTCCCCCTCCCCCTCCCCCTCCCCCTCCCCCTCCCCCTCCCCCTCCCCCTCCCCCTCCCCCTCCCCCTCCCCCTCCCCCTCCCCCTCCCCCTCCCCCTCCCCCTCCCCGGCTTGAGCAACCGCCTTCCTAACCCCCCTCAGGTACCTGACCTGGGACAGCAGCCTGTTCCCCAACCCTGTGGGCATGCAAGAGGACGTGGCCTCACGCGGGCCGCAAGATGGTCACCATCGTGGACCCTCACGTGAAGCGTGACCCCGGCTACTACATCTTTGCAGAGGCAGAGGCAGCAAAGCACTACGTGCGCAACAAGCACGGCACCGACTTTGACGGGTGAGAGGGAGCAGGGCTGCGCGGGAGAGAGGCAAGGAGAAAGGGAGGAGGGGAGTGTGGAATTGCCAGTGTTTGTGAGAGGGGCAGGTTGCTTGGGGGAGGAGTGGTGGGGAGTGGGGGAGTCGAGATGGTGGAGGGAAGCCACAGTGTGACGGTGCTGGGTTGGTGTTGGTCTACGCAGCAGGCGCACCAGCTGGCTGGCCTCGCTATCTTCACCACCTATACTATCGCCATATCGCTTTTCCGCGCTGTCAATACACGTTGGGGCGTGGTGTGTGTCTGTGTGCTGGTGTTTGCTTGGTGCAGGTGGTGCTGGCCAGGCTCATCCTCCTACCTCGACGTCACCAGCCCGGTGGTGCGCGAGTGGTGGGCGCAGCAGTTCACGGTGGACAAGTACCAGGGCTCAACGCAGCACCTGTACATCTGGAACGACATGAACGAGCCCAGCGTGTTCAACGGCCCGGAAATCACCATGCCCAAGGATAACCTGCACTACGGCGACGTGGAGCACCGCGATGTCCACAACGTGTTCGGGCTGTACTACCACCAAGGCACCGCGGAGGGCCTCGTGGTGCGAGGGTACAAATCGCACGGGCCGGACGGCGATCGCCCGTTCGTGCTGTCCCGAGCATTCTACGCAGGTATTGCTTGAGGCGAGGACGCACACGCGCACCCTGATTGTTAACGTCATGCACACGACTTATCTGCTTCCTAGCGTCGTGAGGACACGCACGTAGGCCGCCAGCTTCTACTGCGACGTTGTGTACATGTGCATGTGGCCGGGCTGGACGCTCGCTCCGGGATGGCACGGTGTGCGTCGTGTAGGTACACAGCGCGTGGGCCCCATATGGACTGGCGACAACACCGCGAACTGGGACCACCTCCGGGTTTCCGTACCCATGCTCACAACTCTGGGCCTCACTGGCTTGCCGTTTAGCGGTGCTGACGTTGGTGGTTTCTTCGGCAACCCTGACGCGGAGCTGCTCACGCGATGGTACCAGGTGAGGGCCCGCGAGGCACGCGCGACGCAGCGCGGAGCAAATGTTGGGTCGTTGACCACTGGCTGGTCGGACGCAAATCGGAACGGTTGACATTCCTGTTGGCACATCCGCGCGCAGTTGGGGACATTCTATCCCTTTTTTTCGAGGCCACGCGCACATCGAGACGCAGCGGCGCGAACCCTGGCTGTTCGGCGAGCCCTACACCACACGCATCCGAGATGCCATTCGTGCGCGCTACGCGCTCCTACCCTACATCTACACGTTGTTCCGGTGAGCAGTGAAATCCTCTTGTTGACCAGGGCGCTGACTATGAAGTTGACACCATCGCTTAAGCCCTCATGCTCTCATGCTCTCCTTCGCATACATGTGCTCAGCATGCATTAGTGGCGGGCGTGTGCATGCATGCATGCATACCGGTTGCATGTGCCATGCAGGCAGGCAAACCTGACTGGTGCACCTGTGGTAACGCCTGTGTGGTACGAGTTCCCTGACAACAAAGGTATGAGCTGCGGCGCACCTGCCTGCCTGCCTGCCTGCCTGCCTGCCTGCCTGCCTGCCTGCCTGCCTGCCTGCCTGCCTGCCTGCCTGCCTGCCTGCCTGCCTGCCTGCCTGCCTGCCTGCCTGCCTGCCTGCCTGCCTGCCTGCCTGCCTGCCTGCCTGCCTGCCTGCCTGCCTGCCTGCCTGCCTGCCCGCCCGCCTGCACCACCCTCTGCCTACCCTCCCGCTGACTAGCTGCCTGCCTGCCTGTTTGCCTGCAGACACCTTTGCGCTGGACGAGCAGTTGATGCTGGGGCCCAGCCTGATGGTGCGCCCAGTCACCTCAGCAGGTGCCAGCAACGCCGAGGTCATGCTGCCGCGCACCTCCCGCTGGTTCCACACCCTAAGCGGGCAGGAGATGGAGAAGGCCACCTGGCTGCCCGGCCTGGACCAATGGTTCAAGGTGCAGGTGAGCTGCGAGTCACAGGGGGGGCTGTCAGCAGCAGCTGCAGGGCCCAGGGCCACCGGTGGCAGCAGCACTGAAGGCGCACCCAGAGCTGCAGTGTATGACCTATTTAGGCAACACCCTCTGGCTCTGCTGCTGTCCCCCTCCCTCGCCTGCCTTACACAGGCAGCGTGCTGTGCGAGTCAGCCTCATGGGTCAGCCACATGCATTGCCCGGCTGCCTCATGATCCCTGTGCTGCCCCCTGCCCCCTGCCCCCTGCCCTCTGCCCTCGCCCCCTGGGCCGCAGGTGAGCCCGGACACCATCCCGGCCTACTACCGCGGCGGTCACGTGGTGCCCCTGAGGGAGCGGCCCAGGCGGTCCAGCGCTACCCAGTCCCGCGACCCCCTGACCCTGGTGGTGGCCCTGGACCATCAGCAGGAGGCTGCGGGCGAGCTGTACATGGATGACGGCCGCTCCTTTGCCTTCCTCAATGGCCAGTTCATGCACAGGCGGGTGCACCGCGCATGCCTCACTGCCTCACCACGCTGCCCTGCCCTATGTATCCACTTTTGCACTTGGGTTCACAGGCAAACAACAGTCAGTCAGTCAGTCAGTCAGTCAGTCAGTCAGTCAGGCAGTCAGTCAGTCAGTCAGTCACTCAGTCAGTCAGTCAGGCAGTCAGTCAGTCAGTCAGTCAGTCAGGCAGTCAGTCAGTCAGGCAGCTAGTCAGGCAGTCAGGCACGTAGGAACCAGGCAGGGGGGCTGTGTGGGCCTGTGTTTAGGGGAGCAGGGAGGCGGGCAGCTTGGCTGCAGCCACCTCACCCTGGGTGGCAGTCAGCCCAGGCTGCGTCTGCCTGGGTGCCCTGGCTGTATGTGCAGGGCCTTCGCCTTCCAGGGCCACACCCTGCGCTGCTCACCCGCTGCGGGCGCTGCGGCAGGCAGCTGGTCGCCGCCTGGTGTCAAGGTGGAACGCATCGCCTTCCTGGGCTTGCCCAAGAAGGGCAGCTTCCAGGTCAAGATGCCAGATGGGCAGGTAAGAGGGTGGCCTGCAGCCTGCCACTAAGTGCGCTGGCCCCAACAGCCCGACACCTTAGCTTTTCCATCGTACGACAAGAGCGGCTGCAGTGTTGAGCGCATCCTCGATGTGCAGATAGCTGGGCATCGGGGAATGGCGTGGCTCTTTACGAACGCCACGGCTATGGCAATACCATGCATTGTTGAGATGGCCTTCTGCCCCTCTCACCTTCTGTCATCAGGGGAAGTGCGCATGGAGAAGTCTCTGGACTGGGCCAGTGTTTAGTGCTGCATGTATGCGCCTGCAGCCATGCTTGGCATGTCACGGTTGTGATGGAGTGTGCGGCTGGGCGCTGCGCAGGTGGTACCCCTGGAGCAAGGGCCGCTGTCCCAGAGGGCGCCCGCTGCGATGAACGCGCACATCCTGCGGGCGCCGTGGCTGGATGTGTCGCAGGACTGGTCGCTGGAGCTCATCAGGGCCTGATGTTGGGGGAGGGCGGGCGGGGGTGGGCGGGCAGACCAATCTATCTTTGCAGACGCTACAGAGGTGTACCCTAGCAGCGGTGGTGTGTAACTTGCACTTTAAACCTCGCACGGCTGCCCTGATTAGGGACACACCGTCTCTCACTGCTGTGGAGAAGTGTAGGGGCTCCACAGGAGGATAGGGGTACAGCATGGTTGATGTATCCGTTCAGATATATCTACTGTCATACAGGTAGCGAGCTCTGATGTTAGATGTTATCCTCCATCTAGCTCTGGTGATATCCCCCATGTCAGCAAATGAGCATCGCGCAGTAGGACAAATAACATGAATTGAAGGGAATGGCTGCGATCCCGCCGCTAGAGCGGCTGCTCATCCCGGTGCTGGACACGGAGGAAGTCGTGTCCGTGGATTTACACAACTTGCCCAGCGAAGCGGATGAGTTGCTGGAGATTCTTGCCGCGGAAGCGGCACCCCTGCAAGTCTGGTTCGAGTTTGCGAAAGCATACCTTTCGCAAGGCAAGGAAGACGCATTTGTTCACATCTGTAGCGAGGGCGTCAAGGACGAAGTAACCGCCGAGGTCGTGCGCTTCTTCGGCGTGCGGCCTATATATGAGCAAATTCAATTCCACTGCGGGCTGGCAGCCGTCCAGCTGGCCAAAGCCCAGGATGAGAAGGAGAAGGCCGTGAAGAACTCCCTCCTAGCCCAGGTGGCTAAGCACTTGTCCAGCGCAGCTGGCCTCAACCCAGAGGAGCAGCTGGTGGCAGTGGGGTACGGCATGCTCAACCTGGCCAAGGTGGGGTGGCCCTGGGCCCTGGGCACAGCAGGTGGTGCATCTGCAGCCTGAGCATGAGCAAAAAGGGAGGCAACAGGTTAGGTACAGGTGAGGTCAGGTGACCCACATCACCTACACCCTACTTCAGGGCATCAGCTGCCAGCTCATAGCTGTAACAGCTGACTTCCAACATGCCTGATGCAAGGCAGCAGCAGGGGTGTCAGCAGCACCAGCAGCAGCAGGAGGAGCAGCAGCAGCAGGAGGAGCAGCAGGAGGAGGAGGAGGAGGAGCAGCAGCAGCAGCAGGAGCAGCAGCAGGAGGAGGAGGAGCAACAGCAGCAGCGCACACTGTATAGCCCCACCCCCGCACTCCCCTGTGTGGCGCTGTGCCCCCCCAGGGTGACACGGCAGCAGCCCGCAACGACTTCACTCGGGCCTGCTCGCTGCTGAACAACAACCGCACCAACATTGTGGGTCACCTGGCCCTGGCCTCCATGCTGTATGACCAGAAGCTGTACCACGAGGCCCTGGCTGTGTGAGTGAGTGACCGGGGCCGACCTCACCCCTCACGCCCTCACCTCACACCAGCTGCTGCACCTCACACCCTCACCTCACACTTCTCACACCCCTTACACCCCTCACACCCCTCACATCATGGTGCAGTGGGCGCAGCGGTGGTGGCAGCAGGAGCAATGGTGGCTGCGGCGATGGCTGTGACAGCCGTTTTGTCCGCCGCCTGCCCCCGGCCCGCCCGCCCGCCTGCCTGCCTGCTGCTGCTGCTGCCTGACCCTGAGCACTGGCTGCTGCAGGTACCGGCGATCACTGCTGGAGCACCCAGGTGCCCCCCCTGAGGTGCGGCTGGGCATTGCTGCCTGCCTGTTCCGCCTGGGCGACATGGCGGGTGCCAGCAGCGCGTACGACAGGGTGCTGGCGCTGGACCCGGGCTCAGCTGACGCGCACCTGGGCCTGGCCGTCATCAAGTTCAACGCCCTCAACCTGCAGCAGGCCAGTAGGCTAACGGGGCAGGGGAGGGAGGGGTCAAGGGGGAGGGGCAGAGGGGGCGTGGAGAGAGGGGCAGCAGGGCAGGAGGGAGGGGAAGGGGGGGGTGAGCTGGGCTGGGGACTGGAACCACCCCTAGGTACGTCCAGGTTCATGTTAATGACGCCCATACTCATTATTTGTTGTGTTATCAGCTTCAGTACCTGGGCCTCTCCCTCCTCACCCTCCTCCTCCTCTCCCTCCTCATCCTCCTCCTCCTCTCCCTGCTCACCCTCCTCCTCCTCTCCCTCCTCATCCTCCTCCTCCTCTCCCTCCTCACCCTCCTCCTCCTCTCCCTCCTCCTCCTCCTCCTCCTCCTCCTCCTCTCCCTCCTCATCCTCATCCTCCTCCTCTCCCTCCACCCCCTCCTCCGCCTCCTCCTTCTTGGCCTACTTCGTCACTGTAGTATCTCTTATACTAGCCTGGCACCTACTCCTGCTGCTCTCCCATGACCCCTGACCCCCTGACCCCTGACCCTGCCCCTTCCTCTTCTTCTATCTCCTTGTATTAGTCCTTCTCCGCCCCCCCCCTTGCATCCCCCTCCTCCCCCTCTCCCTCCTCCTTGTCTGTCTCGTCCCCCCTCCCCTCCCCTGCCGCTCCCCCCCTGCCCCACCCCCTCCCCTCCCCTGCCGCTCCCCCCTGCCCCACCCCCTCCCCTCCCCTGCCGCTCCCCCCTGCCCCACCCCCTCCCCTCCCCTGCCGCTCCCCCCTGCCCCACCCCCTCCCCTCCCCTGCCGCCTGCTCCACAGGGCCTGGCAGACGGTCTCAAGCTGCTGGTGCGCGCGTATGAGCTGGACCCCACACACCTGGGGGTGGTGCTGCTGCTGGCGCACTACTGCCTGCTGCGCGGCAACTACCAGCAGGTCAGGGCCGGGTGTGTGTGGGTGTGTGTGCAGGGGCGGTGCAGCAGTCAGGCAGCAGCCAGCTCAGGTAGGAGGGTGGGGGGGAGCAGCAGCTGATGGCAGCGAGGTGCTGGAGGCAGGGGGCCATGGGCCCTGTAGCCACAGCCGCCTGCCCCCCTCATCACCACCAGCTGTCAAGAGGTGGTGGTGGCAATGTGCTGTGGCATCTGGTGTGACCCTGTGACTGTGGCCTGGTGCACAATAAGGTGCCTAGTCTGGTCAGGTCTGACATGTCGTTCTCCTAACTGAGGTTAGGAGCAGCAGAGAGAGGGCACCGACTGCCCCCATGTGACCCCATCTGGCCCAACCCCCTCTGACTGCAGGTGTGTGTAGGTGCAGGGCGTCCACGCCGTGTGTGGGGGATAACCATGGTCTGGCTCATGTGGGAGATCACCATGGGAGATCACCATCTACTGGTTATGTGCGCAGGCCATGTGCTGCGCCCCCACACACGACCCCTAGCTGTGGCCTCTGCTCAGGCACCTGATGTGTTGTTTTGCCCTCCACTGGCTGCTGCGTGGGCAGGCCCTGCAGCTGGCCCGCCAAGCCCTGGCGTCGCCTGACGTGGCCACCGCCCGCGCTGAGTGCAGCCTGCTGCTGGCCAGGGCGCTACACGCACTGGGCCAGACTGGTGCGGGCAGGCAGGCAGGCAGGCAGGCAGGCAGGCAGGCAGGCAGGCAGGCAGGCAGGCAGGCAGGCAGGCAGGCAGGCCAGTGCTTCCTCTTCCGCTGCTGGTGTTGATGGCGCGCTGGCTGCCCCGCCCCCTGCCCTGGTGTCAGCGCAGCTGAGGCGCGCAAGCAGTACCTGGCCGCTGCCAAGCTTGAGCCAGGCGCAGCCCTGCCGCACTACGGCCTGGCCCAGATGTACCTGGCCGAGCAGGAGCTGGCCTACAAGGCGGCGGCCACCAACGCCACCACTGAGCTGGAGCAGGCGGTGCGGGTGGCGCCCACTTTCCTGGATGCCCTCAAGGTGCAGGTCACGCACCCTCACACCCTCACACCCTCACACCCTCACCCCGCCTGCCCGCCCGCGCCCACCCTGCCCTGCCCGCGCCCACCCTGACAGTGTGACCCCTGGAGTGTGACCTCAGGAGTGTGACCCCTGGAGTGTGACGAGTCTGTGTCGCTGGCAGGAGGCTTGTGGTCAGCCTGTTGCTGCGGGGGGCTGCGTGACCCACCCTCCACTGCCACCCTCTACTGCCAGCCTGGTGTGCTGGTTGTCCTGCCCTGATGGCCGCAGGTGCTGGGGCAGCTGGTGGTGGGCAACCGCGACAAGGTGCGCACCACGTTGACCCTGCTGCAGACCGCCGTCACCCGGGCAGCAGGGGACGCGGAGCTGTGGGAGCTGCTGGCTGAGCTGTCAGCGTCCACAGGGGATCACCCAGGTAGGTCTGCTGCTGCTGCGGGGCGGAGCCAAGGGGTCAGGGGGAGGGAGGGGGGCCCCAGCCCCAGCCCTGGCCCCAGCCCTGGCCCTGGCCCTGGCCCCAGCCCTGGCCCTGGCCCTGGCCCTGGCCCTGGCCCTGGCCCTGGCCCCAGCCCTGGCCCTGGCCCTGGCCCCAGCCCTGGCCCTGGCCCTGGCCCTGGCCCTGGCCCTGGCCCTGGCCCTGGCCCCAGCCCTGGCCCCAGCCCTGGCCCTGGCCCTGGCCCTGGCCCTGGCTGGCCTGCTTCTCATGTTCCGCCGGCTGCCAGGCTGCCGCCCCCACCCATCCCGCCCTGCCTGGCCCCTGCCTGCCTGCCTGCCTGCCCCCCATCCTACCAGGTGCACTGCGGGCGTACCGCAAGGCGCTGGAACTGCAGCGGGCCCGCCGCCACGACCTGGTGCAGCGCCTGGCCAGTGCGGGGGGAGGGGTCAGCGGCGAGTTTGCTGAGGAGCAGGTGCCGCCTATTCCTGTGGGTCTGCTCAACAATACCGCGGTGTTGATGTACAGGTCAGGTAGGGGGCAACCGGGCGGGTGGGGTGGTGGGCAGGTATTGGGGCAGCCGGGGCAGTGGGTGAACGCAGTGCAGCAAAGTGAGACAGGGCCACTGCTGCTACTGCTGACGCCGCTGCTGCTGCTGCTGCTGCTGCTGCTGCCGCCGTTCCTATTCCATACCTCCCCACCATCCAGGCTTGAGGCCATTCCTGAGGCAGCATTGACCGCCGCCCCTGCCGCTGATATCTACAGCGGTGCAGGGCAGGCAAGGTACAAGCCAGTCCTGAGGCAGCCCTCACCACCGCCCCTGCTGCTGCCACTGCTATTGGCCATGGTGCAGGGCAGGCGAGGTGCAGGGCGCTCAGCAGCTGCTGGAGGAGGCCGCTGCCACGGCGACAGGCCCAGCCGCGCCCCTGCAGGCCCCGGCCCACCGCCTGGCTCTGGAGTACAACACGGCGCGACTGCAAGAGGCATGCGGGCAGCTGCAAGCCGCACAGAAGGCCTACCAGGTGAGGCCTGACCTGGCTAGCCCACCCTCGCCCCCACTGCCTGCACTAGGCCCCACACTAGTCTCACAGTGAACCCAAGGGGCAGCGGCAAGGAGGTATGGGTCAGGGGGCAGGGGTCAGAGTCTCAGAGGGGAGAAGGCACAGCTAGGTGCAAGGCCTACCAGGTGATGGCCCTCCCCCTCTGCTGCCCTGGTCCCTGACCCGCCCTCCCCATCCCTCCCTGCCCCAGGCTCTTCTCAGCCGTGAGCCGCAGTACGTGGATTGCCTGCTGCGCCTGGCCTGCATAGCCCGGGCGCGTGGCGACACTGCGGCAGCGCTGGACTGGGGCCAGCGCGCTCTGGCCCTGCACCCGGGCCACCTGGACGTGCTGGCTCTACTCAGCCAGCTGCACATGGAGCGGAAGTGGGTCAGCGCTGCGCAGCCACCTCACACTGGACACTCTTGTGCTCTGCCACACCACCCCTACCGCAGAACTGCTGTGCTCAACATTCTTGTGCTCTGCCGCATCATGCCTCAACCACCCGCAACCTAACACCAGCCCTGACCTCCAACCGCACAGCAAAGCCTGGTTTAAAACAAACTTGACCCCCTGTTCAACCTTGGTTTGCTTGCCCCAGTGCCGGGTTGCCTATCAGCCGCTGAGTGCGCTTCACCACCTCACACAGCATTGCACCGCTACCCCACCCCTGTTGCCGACACCCTGCCCAGTGCTCCTATGCACGACCTTGCGGCCGACCTGACCTGTTGGCTATGTGCTGCCCAGGGACCTGTCTAATGCTGACAAGATGATCAAGGAGCTGCTGAGGTGCGCGCGGGAGCAGGCCAAGCAACCACTGGTCACAGACGACAAGCAGAAGGCGGCTCAGGAGGCCCGAGTGGACCCCTTTGGTGCCCTGGCGCATGGCAACCTCATGCTGGCCTCGGCCCCCAGTGAGCGCAAGCATTCACAGGACGTGGTCAAGGCTGAGGCCTGCCTGTTCAGGGTCAGTCCCTCACCCTCACCCTCACCCTCACCCTCACCCTCACCCTCACCCTCACCCTCACCCTCACCCTCACCCTCACCCTCACCCTCACCCTCACCCTCACCCTCACCCTCACCCTCACCCTCACCCTCACCCTCACCCTCACCCTCACCCTCACCCTCACCCTCACCCTCACCCTCACCCTCACCCTCACCCTCACCCTCACCCTCACCCTCACCCTCACCCTCACCCTCACCCTCACCCTCACCCTCACCCTCACCCTCACCCTCACCCTCACCCTCACCCTCACCCTCACCCTCACCCTCACCCTCACCCTCACCCTCACCCTCACCCTCACCCTCACCCTCACCCTCACCCTCACCCTCACCCTCACCCTCACCCTCACCCTCACCCTCACCCTCACCCTCACCCTCACCCTCACCCTCACCCTCACCCTCACCCTCACCCTCACCCTCACCCTCACCCTCACCCTCACCCTCACCCTCACCCTCACCCTCACCCTCACCCTCACCCTCACCCTCACCCTCACCCTCACCCTGATTCTGACAGTCACACTCACACTCACTTCCACACTGACTAGCTTGGCTGTGGTGGTGCTTTGTGCTGCAGGCGTTGGAGCTGTATCACGCAGTGCTGCTCCATGACCCTCGCAATGCCTTTGCAGCCAACGGCATTGGTGCAGCATTGGTGAGCAAAGGGCGCCAACAGGGTGCAACACTGGCAGGCAGCAAGGGGCTGGAGGAGTGTCTAGCATAGAGTTCCCGTGGCACAGATCGCTTGCTGCGCTGCTCCATGCAACAACCATCGCCTTGATTGCATACGAAGTGAACCCCTCCGCCTCTTCAACCTGAAATCTGATGGCTGCGGGTTGGGCCGGGTGCTTGTGTGCTGCCAGTGGCTCCTCATGCATAGGAACGTCACACTTGGTGCACCGTAATGTCACACCTCCTGTCAGTTGCCTGTTTGGTGCCTGTGGCCCTCGTCACACTTGGTCATCACACCTTTTGTCCTGAGAAGCGTGTAATGTGTGACCCCCTGGCGGCATCTTGTGCTGCAGCTGGGGCCCTGTGGCTCCTCCTAGCCATCTGCTCAGCCCTCCAGCCTGTAGCCCTCCTCAGGCCCCTCTGCCTGCAGCACCCTGGCAGAGCAGGGCAGCCCTCCCACTGCCACCCCACCATACGGCAACCGCCCACCATGTGCAGCACAACCACACCTGCTCCTCCTAGGCTTTGCCGCCGCATTGCTGCAGAGTAGGGTCTGACAGGCAGCAGCGCTGCATCAGTGCATGAGCGCGATGATGCACAGTCAGCAGCCTGCTGCTCCTGGTAGGCATCACTGCCAGCATTGCTGCCGGCAGGGTCAGACTCAGAGCAGTGTGAGGAGAGTGGCATGAAGGCAGGCAGCAGCTCTGGAGGGCAAGCTGGTCTTGATGAGGCGGTGCGGTGGTGGTGGCGGCAGCAGCAGCAGCAGCGTCAGAGCAGTGTGAGGCGGTGCGGTGGTGGCGGCTGCGCAGGCTGAGCTGGGGCGGCTGGACGAGGCGCAGTCAGTGTTCAAGGATGTGCAAGAGGTGGCGGCGGCCTCCGGTGCATTCCTCCACATCCCTGACCTGTACATCAACCTGGCACACGTGGCCCTGGCCAAGCAGGTGGGCAGCTGCAGCAGGGCTCACTGGCAGGGCCGCTGCTGCTGCTCCCGCCGCTGCTCCCACCGCCGCCACCGCTACTCCCGCCACTGCTGCTGCTGCCGCTGCTCCCGCCGCTGCTGCTGCTGCTGCTGCTGCTGCTGTTGCCAACCTCTCTGGTGGTGTAGTGTCATGAACCCATGAGCCACGTGTGTGGCAGGGAAGGGGTGAGGGTGGCGCATGTCTGCTGTGTCTGTTTCCAGTGCTCACGGTGAGGATTGTGCAGGAGTACACATCTGCAGTACGACTGTACCGCCTGGCCATGGACAAGCTTGACACCAGCAAACAGAACATGGTGAGGCCAGCAGCACCTATTGCTGGCTTGGACCCTGGTCTGTGCACCAGCATTGCATCATCACAGCCAAAGGTGCTCAGCTGCCGTCTTATTGACTGATGAATGACGACCTGGCGTGGCACGGCATGGCTAAGTGGTGTTGGATAGATGGGCTTGATGGGAACCCTGGCTTGGAACCCCTGCCTGGCTTCCACCTCGCCTGGCAGCCCAGCCTGCTTGCACGTCTCCTGAACCCTCAACCTTGGGCAGCAGCCGCATGGCAGGGGTTGCGGCATCTGGCTGGCTGGTCTCATGGACCTGCTGGGCTTGACTGAGGGTGATGACCGTCAGCTTGCATCGCCTGCCCCTTGCTGCCCGCCTGAAGCCTGCCCCTTGCTGCCCGCCTGACGCCTGCCCCTTGCTGCCCGCCTGACGCCTGCCCCTTGCTGCCCGCCTGACGCCTGCCCCTTGCTGCCCGCCTGACGCCTGCCCCTTGCTGCCCGCCTGACGGCAGGCCATGCTGTACCTGGCCAGAGCCCACTATGACAGCGATGACCTGCAAGCCTCCAAGGCCTGCCTCATCAAGGCCATCCACGTCACACCCTTGGACTACATCCTCCACTTCAACCTGGCAGTCACCATGCAGGTGCTGCCACATGCACACCCATGCACACCACGCATGAGAGCCATGCACCATGCAGAGGCTGCCCCATTCACACCATGCATGAATGCCATGCACCATGCAGGCGCCCAGGGTAGCTGACATGCAGAGTTTGCCTTGTGCTGCCTGCTGTGTTGCGTCTTCAGTTTCATGGCGCCAGGCAGCCACGTGGCACCCACCGCCAGTTATTGACGTGTGCGTGGCCTGCATACTCAGAGCTCATGTCAGGGCTGGCTTCAAGCTGCCTTGTGCTGTGGCACTGGCTCCAGGGTTGAAGCAGCTACCGTTGCCACGATGGATCAGGTGCTGCTGTAGCCACTTGCAGCCACTTGCAGCCACTTGCAGCCATTTGCAGGCCCGATCCGATTCGACCCGATTCGACCCGATTCGACCCGACTCGACCCGACCCGACCCGACTCGCCCCGACCCGACCCGACTCGCCCCGACCCGACTCAACCCGACCTGATCTGACTCAGCCCAATCCTGACTGCTCAGGAGTTTGCGCAGCGCACCTACCGCAAGAAGCGCAATCCCGGGGACGCGACCCGCAAGCGGGACTATGAGCAGGCTCAACAGGAGCTGGGCTCAGCAGCTGCGTGAGTGCGGAGGGGTTCAAAGGGGTTAGGGGTTGTGGCGCGGGCAGGGCACTACAGAGAGCGAAGGAAGCAGACACCTGCTACTGCATGCTGGTGAACAGGGTGGCAGCAGGAGGGGCTGGGGGCAGCAGACCAAGGGGCAGGCCAAGTGGTGGGGGGAGGTTCTAACCCAGCCCAGCCCAGCCCAGCCCTAGTCAGCCAGCTTCATTGGGCCAGACCCAGCCAGTGATCACTTAGCCCACACAGGGGCACCCAGTGAGGTCAGTCTGGCAGTGTGCACCCCCTATGTCGTGTGCAACCCATCGCACTGCCCGCAGCATCTTTGAGCAGCTCCTGACCCGCGGCCACAAAGCCACCCGGCTGGACGACAAGAAGCTCAAGGTGCATATCAAGTTCTGCACTGACCTAAAAAGCCAAGTGAGTCAGCGGCCTCCTCGCCACCAGACCCTGGCCATGCCGCCAGGCCCCCTGCCCTTGCCTGCCCCTGCCTGCCCTCCCACCCTGTTGCCTGCCTGCCTGCCTGCCTGCCTGGCCACTCACCTCCCCCGCCTAGACCCCCAAGCCTAACCACCATGCCACCACCCCACCCCACCCCACCCCACCCCACCCCACCCCACCCCACCCCACCCCACCCCACCCCACCCCACCCCACCCCACCCCACCCCACCCCACCCCACCCCACCCCACCCCACCCCACCCCACCCCATTGGCTCCTCCTGGTCCTGCCACCCTGACCTTCTGCCTCCCCTGGGACTGTCAGCAGAGCCCCAGGCACCCCCCCTACTTGCCCCTTGTGCCCCAGGCCGCAGCGCACCTGGAGGAAGCCCGGCGCGAGGCTGAGGAGATGGAGGTGAAGCGGCAGGAGCAGGAGCGGCTGCGCAGCCTTGTGGACTCCCAGCGCACCCTGGAGCTGCTGAAGCAGGAGGAGACAGCCAGGCTGATGCAGGAGGCGCGAGAGCGCAAGGCCAAGGAGGCGCTGGAAAAGTGGGAGGGCTGGAGGCTGGGGTGGCAGGCAGGGGGGGAAGGGGAGGGCAGGGTAGGTGGGTTGAACCTGGCTGGGGCAAGGCTTTGAACGGTACTGGCGCGGATGGCGGGTGGCATGGGCAGCCGGAGGGGGCGGGGGGATCCTTGTGAGGTAGTGCGAGTTACTCATGCTCGTCGGCTGTGTGTGGTTGATGGTGTCCAGAGTCGAGCGGCTAAAGCTGGAGTGGCGCGCGGCAAAGGCTGCAGCTGAGGGCCGCGATTTCGATGACGGCGAAGGTCAAGGCGGGGAAGGCGGCGGTGGGAAGAAAAAGAAAGGCAAGGGGGGCAAGGGCGGCAAGGGCGGCAAGAAGGGTGCGAGGTCGCTGGCTGCGGACGACGAGGTGCCCACTGACGAGGAGGATGGCGGGAAGACTGGGCAGCGAGGCGGAGCCAAGTCTTCAACACCAGAACCTGCGGCCATTGCTGAGGGAGAGAACCTGTTCGGGTCTGATGACGACGACGACGACGATCCCACTGCGGACAGAGAGCGGGTGAGGCGTGTGTTCATCGCTCTTCCTCGCTGTGCTAAGCAGGCAGGCACGGCAGGTGGCCGTTGACTTGATGTTGCAGTCATCCGCACCACTGGCAGGCGTCACTAGATTGATCTGCGCGTTGTGCTTTGCCACTATGCACAGGAGTTGCTCGCGAAGGCGGGACTTGGCAGTGACGACGACGACAGTGAGGACAACTCTGGTGGGGCTGACTCCGATGCAGGTGATGGCGCCGGTAGCAGAAAGCGCAAACTCACAGCGGCAATGGGTGGTGGTCGCTTGCGGAAGAGCTCGCGGTTGACGGAAGCTGGCACCGCCCCGATTGACGGCGAGGGGGGCGGAGCTGACGAGCGCGCATTGTTCGACGATGACGAGGAAGAAGGGACGGCAGCGCCACCCCAGGTGCGGCAATCAGGCGTAACATATCAGTAATATTCACTAGCGTCTTCAGGACGCGGCATTCATTACCTTTTGATCCGGGGAGTGTGACCGCGCCATGCAGGCGGATGTCGGGGAAACTCAAGACGGCGCAGGCTACGCCGAGGACGGTTCGCAACTCAAGCGGTCGCGCAGGCCGGCAGCTTTGGTGGAGAGCGACGATGAGGCAGCACAACCTCCCGATGCACAAGACGCTTGACAAAGTGACGTTATGTGCGCGATGTATGCCGGACAGGCTATGTAAGATCATGACTCGAGCAAACGCGACGCCGAGCAATGGCTCACCACGGCCGAAACCACACAACGTTCAACTCAACTGCATCGCGCGAAACTAGGGCTACTGGGGCAGGCTGCTGCAATCTCGCAAGTATCCTTATCACGACGCCGATATATACATTACTGGTCCCGCGCCGGCGGGCCCGCCTGCTCTGCTTTCCTGTGCAAGCGCGGAGCAGCAAGCACGACCCCAGTGCTGGGCTTGTGCTGAACTGGCACACCTGTATTATGCGCTGTGCATCCCCGCTGTAGTGTGTCTGAATGGCTTAGCCGCGACCTTTACCCATCAGGCAAGAAGCTTGGCGGCTAGCAGCTGCTGACCGCATGTCAGTCAGAGCCACATCAGCAGGCACCCTACAGGCATCCCCAAGGCCACCTCACCTGGCAGCTATTTTCCGATCTCGATTTGCACGTTTCCTCGCCTGCAGACCAGCAGCACAAGGCACATCCACTGTCACCTCTTCGGGAATTGAAAGGGGCATCAGGAGGTTTGGCAGGACAGGTCAGGAGGACATCAGCCGCCAGACTCCTCTTGTGCTGGTGCAACCCGTGCCTGCTACCTCGCACCGCTACGTTTGTTTTCCTGGTGCTGTGGTGACAGGCAATGGTGAGGGACAGGCAGGCAGGCAGGCAGGCAGGCAGGCAGGCAGGCAGGCAGGCAGGCAGGCAGGCAGGCAGGCAGGCAGGCAGGCAGGCAGGCAGGCAGGCAGGCAGGCAGGCAGGCAGGCAGGCAGGCAGGCCTGTCAGTCAGTCAGGCCTGGCTCATGATAGCCCCACCTTCTCCTTCTCCCTCCACACGGGGTCCTGCATCTTACGCTCGCGCTCCAAGCGCGCCCTGGACTTCGCAACGACGCCACCCCCGGCAGCCTGCTCCGGCACCCCTGGGTCAGCAGTGCAACAGCCCAAGCACACATGGCCCAGCGCCCCTAGGCCACTGCCCAGCCACCACAGGAAGCCCCGCAGGCAGTCACTGATTGGCCTGGCATGGTTGCACCACATGAGCAGTGCAATGCAGCTGTGCTGCAGGCTGAAGTCAGGGTCAGGACATGGCATGCGTGGACCTGGCAGCCGCCGTTCACCCCCCAGGCCGTGCTGAGGACTGGCTAAACAGCAGAGCAGGTAGCTGTTGAGGCAAGACATGCAGGTACTGGCATCTAGGGTTAGCCTGATGGTCTCTGCAGCCTCACCTGCTGCCTGGTGGTCTGCAGCTGCCTGGCTGCCCTCCTGCCCCCAGCTGTTGCTCACGCTCATGCTGCTACTCGCCGGAGCCGGCTCAGGAGTGTGGGTGGCGGTGTGGTCAGGGGCGGGCGCCGGAGCAGGACTGGGCTGGGCCCGGGCAGGGGCAGGAGGCCCTGAGGCGAGCGCACCATGCCTTGCAGGGCCAGCAGCAGAGGGCGGTGGGCCAGGGTGGCTGATGGGGGCTCGAGCAGGGGCAGCGTGCGGGGGATGGGGCCCGGATGGCTGTCTCACTGCCACCCGCATCAGCTGTGCCAGGTCTTGGATGATGGAGTCACATACCTGGGATGAGGGCAGGGCACATGGTCATGGGTGGGGTCAGACGGGAGTGGCAAGGCGGAGCAGCAGGAAGGCGGGCAGTGCTGGCAAGAGCAGGTCCAGGGCTACCTGCAGCTCCAGCGCTATGTGTGCCTGTTCCCCAGGGCTGACCTGCTGCCTAAGCAGCATGCGCAGGTGGTCTGCACGGTCCTGCACAATGCATTAGGACATAACTCCACATCGTCTTACACACCTCCGTCGTGCTGTGGCCCACTCAGGTGCAAATCCTGGGGGTTCATTTGTCAATGGCAGAACAAGTAGCAGAGCAATGCCAAGGAAGGCCTTCTTGCAGAGATGAGGCATGTATGTTGTAGAGTGTGGGGTGCAGCAGCCACACAGCCCAGGGTAGTGACGTGAGAAAGACTGGGTTTGCACTGTTGCTACGAGATCAATACAGATCCAGCAGACCTGGAACGACACGCTAACCGCCTCTAACTTTTGCTGCTTCAAGGTGCCGAACTGCTGCGGATGGTACATCTTTATTGAACGTACTGGCGGCCGAGCGGGGGTCACCTCCTCTGCAACTCAAATACCACTCTTCGCCTCATAGGCGTGGCGTGCTAGCAGGTGAGCATACACCTGTTGCGGCATGCTAGCCTCCACGGCCGCGAAAGGTAAGTTTGACCTGACGAGTGCAGCGAGTCGGATGAAGCCAACTGTGTGTAATCGATGCCGCAGATGCTCCAGCATTGCTCCGATGCCTCACTCAAATCCTACAACACACTACTTCATTCAGCACGGCGTCCCCAAGCACTGCGTCAACCTCGCCTGTGAAGTTGGTGTGTGCAGGACAGCTATTGAGCTCTGCTTGGGCATTGCCCTTGCATGCCAACCCTGCTGCTCACCCCCTGGTGGTGGTGGCTGCAGACCCCAGCCCACATGCAGCAGGTGGCTTCCGCGCTGCGCCAAGCATCAGCTGCAGTGGCGCCCCTGCACAAGCTGGTCATGCTCACCAGCCTGGCAGGCCACTATCGGGACATCCTGGTCAGCCAGGAGGCCCTGTATGCCCAGCAGGTCATGCACCAGCACCCGCTGCACAGCAGCCCCCTGCCCAGCCGGCCTGCAGCACCCGCTGACCCCTCCCTGTGCACTACCACCTTCCCAATAACTGATGTTACAGAGCTGCCTGACAATCACCCCAGCCTACAGCCCCCTGGCCAGCAGCTGGACCCCCATTACATGGACAAGATCACGTGCTGGGCTCAGACTCAGCCCTCTCACGTAGAGACCAGCAGGCTGCTGCAGACTGGCATCACACTGTTCCCCCCGCAAGAGGCCAGCCACCCCACCTTTGTAGATTTGCAGGCGGCCATGAAGCTGCTTGACAAGCACCGCAGCCGCAAGCGCATCAATAGGATCGCCAAGCTGTTCAAGTTTCAGGATAAGTACCAGCTGCGCACATGGCAGCACCATGTGGGGTGATAATGGATGGGCTAACGGACATGCTGCATGCCTTTCAGCATCGTCAAACCACAGCAATAGGGCGCTGTGACAGGTTCACCAGGCTGGGCCCTGTGTTGACATGGTGTACGATGCAAGCACAGAAACTGGGCATCGGTGTGTTGAGCAGAACGGATGGGAGCACTGAACACTGTGCCCCCATCAGTTGCTACGCCTTCGTGCCATTGTCATCATCACCATCATCTAATTCTTCGTACTACAGCTGTGTAAGGTCATGTATTTCTAATCACGCCGCGTTGGTATGTCTTGTGTCGAGCAAGATGAAGTAGTACCGGTGTGGGCATGCCTAGCCTAGGCCCTACTTATAGGTGGGGCCCGAATGGGATTTTGAAATACCGAACAAGGGTGACGTGTGACGCTGGGTCGAACAAGACAAATTGAAGGGAGGTGGGGCTGCTAGGCAATAGATGCTGCAGTTACTACTGGTTCTGCCTGCTGGGAGCATGTAAGAGCACCCAGCAGGTGCAGGCAGCAAGGGGTTGGGGCTGCTAGACAGTAGCAGCAGCTGTTGTTGCTGCCTAAGCCTGCTAGAACAAGGTTGCAAGTGCAGGCAGCACAAAGGTGGGGATGCTGGGCAGCATCAGAAGCTGCTAATGATGGGTCAGCCTGGTGGGAGCATGTAATTGCACCCAGCTCTAGTAGCACCACATTAGAGCTGCGGCGCTAAGTGGGCTAGCTGCGGGATCGAACGGAGGGGCGTTCGTTCTGGTTCGAGTGTGATTCGGCGCCCGGTTCGAACATGCAAGTTATCTTTACCATATCATTTTATGAACAAGGAACGACGTGGTGCCGATACTGGCCTGCCTGGCTGGAGCTCATCTGCAGGGAAACTCCATTTCGCACCACCAACACCGTTGCAGTGCTTTTTCGCTTTCAGTACTTCTGCGTAGTGATGACTGTGAGCCGCTGCCAAGCGGTGGGTAGCGGTTAAGATGGGCGTCTTGCACAGAGTGTTCAGCTCGCAAACTCTCGTGTGGAGCTCATGTCCATGTATGGTAATGCAGCCATGAAGTGCATCGCTCGTAGGCTGCATAACCATCGGCTATCATGATACGGAGCATCAGCTCAAGTCGCTCTGTGGTGGAGCGACGGGCTGCGGACGTGATCGTCATCGGCGACAGCACTATCGGCGCAGGGGTGGCCTACTCTCTAGCAAAGCGTGGCAAGAAGGTGGTTAGCGCGATGCTCTGCACACGCTGCTGCACACCCAGCACCCTTGATCTCCGTTCTTGTCATGGCAGGTGATACTGCTTCGTGACATGGGCATGGCTTTGAAAGCGCCCAAGATGGAAACCTTGCGCCCTCTCATCCTGCCTGATACTAACGTACAGCTGGTGCAGTGAGTGCTTCTTAATACTGGAACCAAGACAGTCCGACTGCTTAGCTCCAGTATTGCATAGCGTCAGTGCAAACAGTGTGTAACACTCCAGTCCTAGCCCAGACCGCCTCGGGTCCTTGCTCCCCCAGCGCCCAGCCACCACCCAGCACCCTGAGGCTGCACCTTCCCCCTTGCCTGCACCCCCTGCCCTCCCCACACCTGCCGCCTCACCCCCCTTGCTGCCCGCCTCCTGCCGCCCTGAGCAGCCTGGCTCAAGAGGCTGCGGCCTACCTGCATGGCCTGGCTCTGCAGAGCAACAGCCTCCTGCTGTGGCCGAGGGGCAGCCTGGACTGCGGCCCTCGCGCCCGCACAACATCCCGCCAGTCTAGCAGTAGCAGCAGCAGCAGCGGCAGCGGCAGAAGCGAGGGTCCAAACATGGCACGAGGAGGTGGCAGGGAGCAGTGGAGCAGCGTGGCGGCATCCAGCGGGGGCCAGTGTGGCCCGACTAGCTCAGCGGAGGGGCTGGAGGTGCTGGCGGAGGCCTGCCGGGTAGCTGGGGTGACACTGTCAGGGGCAGCGTGGGAGGAGCAGGCCACCAGCCAGCCATGGCTCAGGCAGGGGGCGGGCCGGGGCCTGGCCGCCTTGGCCCAGGTGGGGCAGATGTGTCTTGTTCGGGGATAGGTTGGGGGTGGGGCCCCTCACCTTCCTCTCCTGCTGCTGCTATCAGCCCAAGTGATGAGTGTGACCTTTGCTTGCTGCCAGTAGTCGAGGTGCCTGTAGGCCTGCAGGCTGATCCCTGTCTTGTGGTGCTTCAAGTGTGTTCATCCAGTCTGCCACACTGGGTCAATGTGGACCAGCTGTATAGGTAATTCGTACCAATGCAACCTTCACATGCTGCCATGCAAACAAAAAGACCCCTCATGCTGTGCCATGCCAAGTGTGGGTTGACTATGTTCCAACAGCCCTAGCTGCAGCCCATTCATACACCATGCATTTGATGCTGTCACATGCCTCAAAGTCTGCTGCATTGCCTGTCCCAGCCCTACTACCTGCTCTGATGCACTCGCAAACTCCTTGTCAGTTGTCCTTGACTGCCTAGCCCCAGCTGCTTTACAACCTAGCTTGCTGCTTCTTCCCTGCCTTGTGGCTGGCCTCAGCCTGACGGCGGCGTGATCAACGCAGTGGCAGCAGACAGAGTGCTGCGGGACCTGGCAGCCAGGGCGGGGGTGGCGGTGAAGGACCACCTGCAGCTGAGAGGTGGGGGTTGAGGCTGTTGTGCACCAGCGTGGCACTGCTGCACAGGGACAGGGACAGTGGCAGCGGCAGGGTCAGGGTCAGGGTCAGGGTCAGGGTCAGGGGCTGGCAGGCATCATCATTGCGGGCGGGGTCAGGGTCATCAGGGGACCAGGAGTGGCAGGGGTGGCAGGGGTAGGGAGGGTCTATGGCAGGAGCCACCCGCTCAATGACTAACCCCCCTCCCTCTCGCCCTGCTGTGCCTGCTGCTGTGCCTGATGCTGTGCCTGCTGCTGTGCCTGATGCTGTGCCTGATGCTGTGCCTGATGCTGTGCCTGATGCTGTGCCTGCTGCTGTTCCTGATGCTGTGCCTGATGCTGCTGCTGGGCGTTCTGTGGGTGTGCAGGTTGGCAAGACTGCGGCAGCATGCTGCGCCTGCGTGCCTCCTCGACCCTGCAGCCCAGCGCTGAGTCAGTATTCGAGGGGGAGCAGGTGGTGCTGGCGCCCGGCACATGGCTGCCTGAGGCGCTGGCGTTGTGGGATCTGGAGCTGGGGTTACAGGTGCGCCCTCCTAAGGCTGTGGCGGCCGCTGCTGCTGCTGCTGCCACCCGTGCTGCTGCCGCCACCTCTGCTGCTGCTGCCACTGCTGCAGCTGCTGCCACCGCTGCTGCCACCGCTGCTGCCAAGCTGCTGCACACACCAGTGGCAGCTACCTTAATCTGTCCAGCACACCTAAGCTGCCATCAGCCACGCCTTCCCAAGCAAAAGGCCAGGGCAGGGCAGAGTGGGCGACAGGGGAGGGTCGGCAAGGCAGGGGTAGTGAAGGTTGGGAAAGAGGGAAAGAAAGAGGGAGAGAGAGGTAAAGTGTGTCTGAGTCAGTTATAGGCAGTAGGGGGTCAGTGGCTTTTAGTCAGTGGGTACGAGCCACATCAGCATGTGCCTGCCCAGCCTGATGGTGAGTGGCGGTGGCCTGCAGGTCAAGGAGCGGGTGTCAGTCCGCTGCCCCGCTGCCTCAGCCCTGGCCAAGGGTCCCCTGCTGAGGAGCTGGGGGGCGGCAGGGGGGGCCGAGGAGGAGGAGGAGGCACCCAGCCATGGCATGCCTGTGTCCGCTCAATGGCTGCTGTTCCCTCCTGTCGCTGGCGGCTTGCACTGCAAGCTCAGCAGCCCGGGCGCCCAGGCACAAGGCAGGCAGCAAATGTCCCCCTTGCAAACCTTGGCCAAGCAGGGCAGCTTAGCTCCCAAGGGTCAGGCTTCGTCCAAGTCCTCAGACACCCACCTCTCACCAGCCCCTGCTCCAGAGCTTGCCTCACGGGCCACCCGCTCCTCAACCGAGGATGACGCAACCCACCCCCCCGGCTCACCCCTGCCGCTGTCACGGGCCAGGCGGCAAGCTGGTGCCTTGGTCCATGGCCTGGGCTGGACTGACCAGCAGGTGACGGGTGTGGAAGGGGGCAGGCAGGCGGGCGCTGAGTCGGACAGCAAGGGGGAGCGTGACCAGCAGAGTGCGGCAGCGGAGGCAGCACGTGCGGTCTGCAGCTATGCTCAGGACGTGCTGACACCGGACGGGCTGCCACTGCTGGGCTGGCACCCAGGATTTGAGGCGGGTCGGGTGCTGGTGGTCAGCACAGTTGCTGGGGCCTGGGCTGGCGGGGAGGAGGCGGCGGAGGCCTGGGAGCAGGCAAGACAGCAGGCAGCAGGGTTGGTGGGGCGGGACGCGATGGAGGCCTGGAGTGCAAGTGGCAAGGGAGGGAGGCTCGAGGGGGACAGGGAGCTGGAGCAGCACGGACACTCTGGACCAGCCGGGCTGACTGGCCCTGGCAACCTCACTGACAGCACCAAAGCCAGCACCACCAGCAGCAGATGGAGTGAGTATGGTCCTCCACAGTCAATACCTGGGCCCCATGATGGCAGTGTGGTGATCGGTGGTGGCTTAACCGCCACTGGACCGGCTGCTGCACCTGAGCGACGGCAACGTCCGCCAGGTTGCTGGGGTAGCGCAGGCACCGACGGCTGGCAGCTGAGCCCAGTGCTTGCTAAGGCCGCGGCGGACATGCTGCTGCTCGCTGGCGCGGGGACGAGCCTAGCAGGCAGCGAGCTGTCGCTTGATCTGGGGCTCTTGGATTTGAACAGACATGGGCTGTGTCCGCGTCGTGCTGCATTGCAGCCAGACGCGCTGGGAGGCTACTGGGAGGGGCTAGCAGCTCTACAGGACGGTAGCGCTCTGCGTCAAGCGTGGGAGCTGGGTCTTGACGAGGATCAAGCACAGTCGCTGGACGAAGCAAGGGCAGCACATAGACGTTGAGGGCGAGGGATAATGGCAGCCACTGTGACAAAACGGTATGCTGTGCCAGTGTGCCAGAGTTGTGTTTCAGTGATGTAGCCCCCCCCCCTGCAAACATGGGGATAATCGACAGGACATGTTGTTTCATGTTTAATGGGTTATGTTATCTGTACCAGCAGCCTCACAACAAATTGTTGTAATTATTTGTGCCGCACCAAGACAAATGTTGTCATGCTGCATGGCCACCCGCTTGACCCAAAGGACTTAATGAAGCACTGTGGCATGTTCCTGCTGCTAAGTTTAAGCACATCCAGTCAGCTGAACCTACGGCCCCTCCGAGGAGTAACAAGCTTTCATTATTGAACACGCCGTCGGCTATCACACGCGCAAATCCGCGATGCTCCTCGTGGGCAGGCGGCCCTTGGTGCCCATCGCGCCTTGCACCCCGAACATCTCCACCCTGCCCCGATGTGTGTGCAACGCTAGACGCAAGAAGAGCTCGGGAGGGGAGTTCCTACCAGAAGACGGCGAGGACCCCGATAAGCAAGCCAAGGCGAGGCGATGATCTAGACCCAGGCCCAGGCCCAGGCCCAGGTCACTCAGACTGACGCTGCGGCCGTCTGCAGTTCACCCCTCCGCCCTCCTGGGGCTGCCCTGTATGTAGGATGAGTGGGTGGTTACAGAACCAGCCTCATGTTCCTGTATGACACACCTGGTGGTTGCAGCGGAAAAATCTTGAGGATGCTCTGGCTCGAGTGCGTGACAAGTATGGCAAGATGTCCGTGTTTGTGAATGACGCAGTGGCCATGCCAGACATGTGAGTGAGGCCGGGCAGCCTGCTACACTGGGCAGCTGTGACTGCAGCCCAGCTAAACCCCTCGGGCCCCTGGTGACCAGCCCGCTAAATGGCAGCTGCAAACCAGCAACAGCACCTGCCCTGCAGCACCAGCCCCTACCCACCACCACCACCAGCCCTGCAGCAGCATGAGGAGGAGCAGCAGCAGCAGCAATACACAGCAGCAGCAACACTAGCCCAGCAGCAGCAGCAGCAGCAGGTCATGAACCAGGGGTGGGTAGGTGGTGATGGCGCTGCTGCAGGGAGTTCATGTCAACAGGCAGCCTGTCGCTGGACACTGCACTGGGTGGAGGCATCCCCAAGGGCAGAATCATTGAGGTGGGGGAGCTGGTCTACAGGATGTCCACACAGCCTTGCAAGGCTGTGCACCCTGCCTGCCTGCCTGCCTGCCTGCCTGCCTGCCTGCCTGCCTGCCTGCCTGCCTGCCTGCCTGCCTGCCTGCCTGCCTGCCTGCCTGCCTGCCTGCCTGCCTGCCTGCCTGCCTGCCTGCCTGCCTGCCTGCCTGCCTGCCTGCCTGCCTGCCTGCCTGCCTGCCTGCCTGCCTGCCTGCCTGCCTGCCTGCCTGCCTGCCTGCCTGCCTGCCTGCCTGCCTGCCTGCCTGCCTGCCTGCCTGCCTGCCTGCCTGCCCGCCCGCCCGCCCGCCCGCCCGCCCGCCCGCCCGCCCGCCCGCCCGCCCGCCCGCCCGCCCGCCCGCCCGCCCGCCCGCCCGCCCGCCCGCCTGCCTGCCTGCCTGCTCCAAGCCTTCTGCCTGCCTGCCTTTTGGCTGCAGATCTATGGCCCTGAGAGCTCAGGCAAGACCACCCTGGCCATCAGCTGCATTGCCCAGGTTCAGGCATTGGGGGGCTACGCCGCCCTCATTGACGCAGAGTATGCATTTGACCCAAAGTGAGCAACCCAGACGCAGCCCAGCGGCAGCCCAGCAGCAGCTCTATTCAGGTCAGGGCCTGAGCATAGCCATGACTTGCTGATGCCGAAGCTGAGCCAAAGCTTCGCCAGAGCTTAGCCCGAGCTTAGTCACAACCCAGCGAGAGCTCAGCCACAGCTCAGCCACTATTGGGCTAGAGCTCTGGCAGAGCTTGCTTGAGATGCCTGCCCAATGCCCGGTGGATTCACAACCGCCTTGTGTGTGGAGCAGCATCATAAGCACAGCCTCCTAGTGAAGGTTATCAGTCAGGTGAGGCGTGGTCCCACACCCACGGGAGTATGTCGGTGTTTCCTGCCTGCCCTGCCACCCTCCAACCACCTGCACCTGTGCAGGTATGCCACCAGCATGGGGGTCAATGTGCCACAGCTGATCAAGGCGGCGCCGGATTATGGTGAGATGGCGTTGGACATCACGGATGAGTTGGCGCGCTCTGGTGCCGTGGACCTGATCGTGGTGGACAGCGTCAGCTCCCTAGTGGCACGGCAGGAGCTGGAGAACGACCTCGGCGCGCCTACGGTAGGCTGGTAGAGGGGGCGGGTAAGGGAAGGGGCTAATGGGCTATGGGGGAGGGGTGGAGGAGGTGGTAAAGAGTGTGAGTGCGACGGGAGGAGGAGGTTGAGGGAGATGTGCAAGTAGAGGGAAGAGGGTAAAGGGAGAGTGGATGAGGAAATGTCGTAGTCAGTAAAGGAGGAAAGGGTGTAGCTGTGCTGAGACACAAAATGTGGGTGTGGGTGGAAACTCATGTGTTTGAGCGCGATGGCGAGGATTGGAGCGTGGTCAAGGGCATTACGGCCGGGTTTGTCAGTGATGGTTCCCTCTCCCCAGCATGTTGTACTGTAGCTCATGTCCCCTTGCACACTCCATTGGTGGCCACTGCCCAGGTCGGCCTGCAAGCCCGCATGATGAGCCAGGCTCTGAGGAAGCTGGTGGGCAGCTGCAGCAAGACCGGTTGCAGCATCATCTTCATCAATCAAATCCGCATGAAGGTGGGAAGCAACAGGCACAGGGGGCGGAGAGGGCTCAGTCTCCCCAGAAGGTGAGGGGGCTGTGTGGGACATAGGCAGCACTTGCACAGCAGGCAAGTCTTGCTTTCCCCGTGATGTGAAGGGACCTCTTTTTGCTATGTGTTTCCATATTTCTATGTCTTTGGTACCACTGTTTTCACTGTTTCCCTTTTCCTGGTTTGTCGTGTGCACTGGCAGCATCATGGTCCAGACACACTCTGCTGGAGCCTCAGCTGAACCATGTACAATGCGAGGGAGGCGACCAGGTCTGACTGACAGTCGTGCCTGGGCGGAAACCTGCATTAGGCCTGCCCTGCCCTGTCCCCTCAGATGACAGGGCACATAATGGAGCCCGCTGCCCGCCCCACTGCCCACTGCTGCGTCCCCTCCGCACCCCGGCTGCAGGTGGGAGTGATGTTTGGCAGCCCAGAGACCACCAGCGGTGGCCAGGCGCTTAAGTACTATGCTTCGGTGAGCTGGCTTGACCAGGGGTGGGCAGCATGCACCCTCAGGCCTGCTCATCATCCTCTCAACTCAACTGTTAGAACTCTCCTTATGAGAAAGCTGTCAGTTTCTCTTCCCGTTTCCTTTCTCTGTATTCTTCTTTCCCACTCCTTACCTTTCTCCCTGCTTTCCTTCCCACCTTCCCCTTTCCTTGCTTGCAGCCACACAGCATTCTGCTTTCCGGCCTCGGGCCGCCTTGCACTCGCCCTGTGCCCCTGAACGCCTTTTTGTGAGCTGTGTCAGACTGGCTGGCTGCCGGCTGCTGGTCGCTGCCTGTCGGCTGCTGCAGGTGCGCATTGACGTGCGGAAAAAGGACGTCATTGGGGTCAAGGAAAAGGCAGAGGGCATCAAGGTCATGGCCAAGATTATAAAGAACAAGGTGGCCCCGCCATTCAGGTCAGCAATGGCAGGGCCTGGGAAGGGGATGGGAAGGGGATGGGAAGGGAGGACATGGGAGTTAGGGCACAGCGATGTGCAAGGGGAGGGGAAGGGAGGGGGGTAACCCTAGCTGCCTGACCCCATGGTGACCTGGGCGCCCTTGTTTGCTTCCCTTGGCCGCAAGTAGCTTGGTTGCTGGTTGTGTGTGCAGGACGGCCATGTTTTCCATTCTGTTCGCCAGCGGGCTGGACAGGGTGGGTGGCATCATGGACGCGGCTGAGGGCGCTGGCGTCTTGGATAAGAGGGCTGGCGGGTGCTACTACTACCAGGACAGCTTGCTGGGCCGCGTGAGTATCTGTGACCTTTTGAATGGACGCATCACCATCGCCCGGATGCGCACTGCCACATCGACTGCCATGAGCGGCGTAAGCACAGCGAGGAAACCATATGGAAGATGGCTGTCACTTGCGGGGCCAGCCCTCGCAGAAGTGTGGTGTTGTTCGTACTGCGATTCTGGCATCCTGTGCTTTGCGCGCTGTTGTATATGGCAGGGATACGACAAAGTCCTGGAGATGCTCCGCACCGACCAAGAATTGTGCAAGCGAATTGAAGTTGAGACGCGCGCCGAGCTGAACAAGGACCCAGAGCTCGCCGGCGCACTTGAAGACGAGTCCGAAACCGAGGACGGCGACCCGGGTGCCGAATTCGATGATCCAGGACTGTAAAGGCCCGCGGCCCCGTCAGCGGGTTGAGGGAGAGCTGAGTCACAACATGGAGCGCGTCTAGTATTTCGCGATGGAAAACACCTGGGGCACCCTGCAATACCCACTGACGTGTGGGTTTCAGGGCCATGTGCTTACTCGTTGAGTTTTACGAGCGCGTTGTCATCAAACATGGTGCCTTCCTCCTATGCAACTGCTATACTGTTAGGAATTAGCAGCCAGCCCCTCGACCGACCTCGTCCGTATTTACAGTGAAGTGCAGCGGAGCGCGTCGGTACAGTGGCGCGTCGGTACAGTGGCTTACAATGGCACAACTGGCGTGGCACAATGGCACAACCAGACTTGACATTCAGGCTGGCTTGACACGGGCACGCCATGCCTCACGGAGATGTCTCGCGCAGAGTGCAGCCGGTAAGGGCCGTTTGCCAGGAGGGGCACAGGCCAGCAGTTCCTCCCCTACCAGTCCGCCCCCGCCAGCTCAGCCTACCAGGCCAAGGAGCCCATCAGCCCATCAGCAGGCCCGTCAGGCCCATCAGCAGGCCTGTCAGGGGTTACCAGGTTAGAAACTTGTGTCCCACGCTCCTTGCTGATCCTTGCAGTCCCACATCTGAGTCACCCATATCGTTACTACAACCACCGCCATGTCCTCGCTCAGTCCCAGGTCATAGTCGCTGGCATTCAGCGGATCACGCCTTCTTGTTTGGTGCCACAGCCTCCAGCTCGGTGGCCAACAGACCCTGTGTGGGGCCTACTACCCTAGCACATGGCATCCAGCTCAGCCTCCAATTCGTGCGGGTGCTTGAGTCCCGTGCTGGACGCCTCCTCGGCTAGGTACTCAGCAGCTAGCAAGGTGCCCACCTGGCCGTGGGCTTCGCAGATGTTGCTTTTCACTGGCTTGAACAGGATAGTGTGGGTGGCAGGGTTGCCGAGATAGGCCTTCATCTTGGCAATGGTGGCGGGCAGCGGCCCTGCAATGGCCTCGTTGACCTTGGCCACCATCTCCGCGACCCTGGTGGGGGCAGCGAAAGCCTGTGTGCAGGGCAGCCAGGCTTGTCGTCATCAGCAGCACCGTTACAGCAGAACATGATGTGGCTTGGAGGCCGCAGCTTAGGTGAGTGTGTTCCCATCTGTTGACGGAACTACTCCCAACACTCTAGTCATCGCTACATGGCATTTGCCAAGCATGGTGTTCAAGTAAACTCAGAGCCTGGCAGGGGGTGTGCTGCGTAGCTGCCTGGCAGCAGCAGGTACCCCCTCAATATCCAAGGTACCCCAGCAGCAAAAACATAGGTGTGTCCTTGAGGGCCTTCAGGGGATGGCCCCCGCCCACCTGCCTGCCCTTGTAAGCTATCCTCAGTTGCCCCTAGCGCATTGCCTTGTGTCGCAAGGATGTGGCAGCAGGCCCTGACCTGCTTGCCTGCCCCGCCTGTCACCTCACCTGCTCCCGTAAGGGTCGAGGTCCCGCTGCGGGGTTTGCTGCAGCCGCCACACGCAGCGCCGTGACTTTGGTGATGAAGGACAGCATGGGCTCTACTGCCACCTTGGTGGCAGCCATGATGAAGGCCTCACACACCGACTTGAGCTGCTTCTCCAGCTCCTTCTTGCTGTCTACCTGCAGGGTTGGGGTTAGGGTTAGTTGTGGTTAGTTAGGATGGAGGTAAGGGTAAGGGTTTAGGTTTAGGATTAACGGTAAGGGTTAGTTAGGGGTTAGGGGACCTAAGGGGTGAGCTACCCGATCCTAACCCTAATCCTAACCCCAATCCTAACCCTAATCCTAACCCTGACCCTAACCCTTGCTGTCCACCGGTGGGGCAGGTGCAACACAGTGTTGCAACTCAGGCTCGCCAGCATGAGCGCACACACCATGCGGCACCTGGGACAGACAGCTACAGCCAGGTGGCACAGCCAGGGCCGCCCTGGGCACAATGCATGTGTGTGTGAACGCCCATGTTGGCTCATGCTAGACTGGCTGGGTCCAGTGTGACAGTGACAGCCATGCAAGGTGCTGCCTGTCATGGGATGCTGACAACCAGCAGCATGCAGACAGCCAGAAGGTGGACCCCCATTCCTGCATGAAGACTAGCACAGCATGGCACAGTCTCCCACAGGATGATGACATGCGCCAGGCATGGGTGGCTGACTTGCAAGGCCGTCACGGGAGTGCATTCGCTACATGGTGGGGCTGGCTGGCACCAGGACCAGCGCCAGGAACAGGCAGCTGTCGTGCCTGTCACGGGAGTGAATGCGCTGTGAGGGGTGGCTGGCTGGCAGGCTGAGCCACCAAGCATTGTGGGGAGATGGTGCATGACAGGCCACTTGCTATGGTACATCTGCTTTGGCAGGGCAGGCCAGGCAGGGCAGCCACGGGGCAGTCTCCTTCACATTCCCACAGCCTTCCACCCGCCACAGGGCAGCCACAGGGGGCCACAGGGGGCCACAGGGGGCAGCCACAGGGCAGCATGGGTGCTCCTGCAGGCGTACCTGGTAGGTGTGCACCCTGGGCGCAGCGGTCCCCAACATCTTCATCACGCCTGCGCTGGAGCCAAAGCTGAAGATGCTGAGGTCGCCGGTCATGATACGGCGCATGTGGTCTCGCATGTGTGAGAAATCCAGGTCCATGTCTGTCACCGCAAAGTCAGCATCGAAAGGCAAGATCTGCTCCCTTAGGAATAGCAAGTGCTTGATCATGAACAGCTGCCCATCCACCGGGCCAGCCTTGCGTGCCACCAGGCGGCCTGCCTGCTGCACAGACAGGGTGCAGGCCGACACTGCCTCTTGAGCCAGGCCACTGAACACGGGTCGGTCCACTGCCCGGTACAGCTTGGACAACACCAGCAGCGTGGAGTGCAGGGGAGGGTACAGCTGGGAGAAGGGGTCGGCCCCTGCTTCGCCAGCCTCGGCAGGTGCAGGTGTTGCTGCGCTGCCTGCCTGCCTGGTGCTGGGGGGAGGTGTGCTGCTGTGCCCTGCGCCCAGGGCGCTGCTGCCATCAGGGGCGGTGGCAGGCTGGACAGGGCTGAGCTGCAGACGGGCAGGGTAGTCGATGTCTGTGGCTGTGGGGGTGTAGTGGGCCACTTGGTCTCGGATCACAGCTTGGCACCTGAGGGACAGAGGCATGCACAGCACCAGGCCCTAACTCACTTGGACACATGCGTGTGGGGTTGTAGCCCATGGCAGCAACCCCCTCATGGTAACACCCAGTGGTAGCACCCAGCCAGACATCCCTGAGCTCAACTGCACAGGACTCAGCTGCTGTAGGTCAACTGCACACAGCTTGGAGCGGAGGAGCCTTGAATAGGAGTGTCAGCAGTGCCCCATCTTGCCATGCCCCACCTTGTCGCGGCTGACCCCTGAGCCCAACCTTGGCACCTGGTGCCACACTGAGCACACACGAGCCTGGCTAGGCAGCGAGGGTGGGCCTCACCTGAAGATGAGCCGGGCCTGGCAGTCCTCAAGGGCACGGGACAGGGTCGGGCGCAGCGCCTCACCACCAGGGCCCCGCCGGCCCAGCTGGTCGCCTAACACCTGGCATGAGCAAGTGGAGAAACATGCTGCTCAGACTTGTACTTATAAACTGACTCTCACTGTGTAGCAGGCCCCTGCGTGTTGCTATGTGTGTGTGCTGGGTTGGCATGGGTCAGGCGGTACAGTGGAGCAACGTTTGCCTGGTGTGGGTGAGGCGAACGGTACGAGCATACTCAGTGCTCAATGCCATGCACAGGCAGCAGCACAGTTCATGGCTCATGCATTTCCTGGTGCTTTGCCACTGCAATTTATACATGTCACGGTGATATGTAGGATGTCAGAGAATCGTTATCACAACAGAGCTTTCTATGATGATAGTCATCACACCAAATCTTCATTGAACTACCATACTGTCATTTATCATTCAATACTGTCACCAGAAGGAATGTTGCTGTTGTCTGAAAAAAGGAAGCTTGAGGTTGTTGTACATCAATCAAGAACAAAGAATGCATAGAATACAGTGTACTATTGCATGCTTCTTTGAAGTTGTGTAGTTGTGTATGTGGAGCTATACCAGTAAGGCACTAGGGTCCTCCAGTATGCCCCAGCAGCTGCCCCGCCAACCCCTCCTGTCCCCACCTCATGTTTCAGGATGTCAACCATCTCGCACAGCTCATCAATGTCTGGCAGCACGATGATGGCCGGTCGCAGCACGTCATACAGCAGCATGCACAGCGGCTCCGTCAAGCCAGCCAGTGCCTGACGAGCTGCTGCCGTGACTGTCGCCGAGGCTGTCGCTGCAGCTGCAGGGCCGCGGTGCCCCTCCCCGCCTGCCAGCCCCTCTGCAACCTGGCCAGATGCAGCAGGGCTGAGGGTGTTGGGGAAGAACTGCTCCCACAGCTGCACCTCCAGCTGACACGCCCGCAGCAGGTGCTCGCACCCCGTGCGTGTCAGCACAGGCAGGCTGGCCCCGCTCCGCTCCACCGCCAAGCGCTGGCTGACAAAGGGCGTGATCAGCTGCTGGCGTGCTGCGGCATACAGCGCGTAGCACTCTTGCATGAGCCGCACGTACTCAATGCGCGAGCCGCGCAGCTCGATGTCACGTAGCAGGCCTGCAACACGTGCACGCCTTTGCCTGGTTTTGGCCTGGAGGGTGATGGTGAGTGTCTAAGGAGCCGAGTAGAACAAGGCGAGCTTGAGAAGAGTTGTGAAGGTGCCTGGGTTGGGCAGCCCACCATGTCCTGTCCTGTCCACGCGCACCGCGGCTGCCAGCCTCCCCTATCTAGGTGTACCTCCCGCCTAAGGCAGCCCCTCTGACGCCAACACCCAACTCCCCTTGCCTGGCCGCTCACCCTTCAGGCTGGCCTCTGCAGCAGCTCGAAAGCGCACGTACAGGAGCGACACCTCCATGCCCTCTGCCAGCACTGGGACCTGGGTGGCTGGTGCTGCTGCAGCACCGCCAGTACTGGCCGACCCGGCCTTGAGCCCTGCCTCCTGTATAGCCGCCTGCACTTGCTGGACCGCGTGCCTGAACACCTGTTGCACCTTGTTGCGGATGGCGTTCAGCGCCTTTGCCTGTATCTGCTTGAACTTGGCTGTGTAGGCGGCTGCGTCCGCGTACTGCGGGTTGCTGGCCACAAACGCCATGCACTCATCCAGCTTGCGCAGCAGCTGCGGGAACTGCTCGCTGTCCAGTGACAGCTGGGCCTTCTGGAACTGAGCGACCACTGTCTCAAACTCGTCAAAGAAGCGCAGCTTGGTGCGAATGGCATCTGCAAACTCCACCAGCTGGTCCTTCTCTTTCACCAGCTGCTCACAGGAACTGTACAGGGACCTGCTCTTGCTGCTGACCTCTTTGTGCTGTGCCAGCAGAGAGTCAAAATAGGCAAGAGTGTTGTCCACCTGTGCAGAAGAGCGCATGCGACAGCAACACAGCTCCAGCGGTGCAAACACACTTCAAGCCCATGGACAACATGCATCGACATACTTCCACATCAATGCCACACCATTGCTGCTGCTGCTTCTAGCATTACCTTGCTCAGTATGTCTTCACAGGTCTGCAAATGGTTGTTAAGCAGGTCTGCATATCGCTTGTACTTTTCCTCCATTTCGAGTGCACAAGCAGCCTCCAGCTCTGTGTGCCATTTGTGGAACTGGTTGGTGTTGTGCAAGATGGCATCCTCCAGGGTGCCCGCATATGTGTCCTTGCTGTGGCTCTCAGCTGTGTCTGCCTCAAAGCGCTGGTCCTCTACCACCTGCAGCACATAAGACCCTTCCTGTTGCTTACTGCAGTGACGATGAGTCTCAAGCTGCTGTGTAGCACCCCATCACAGCCTCACATGGCTTGGGAAGGGCCGCTGTGAGCAGGCTTGGCTTAGGGCATCAATTGCCTGCAGCTGCCCCTCATTCAATGCTGCTGTTTGCTCCCAGGCGCTTGCCTGCTTACAAACCATATGGCAGGTGATATGGCAGGTACGGCACGCTCTCAGCGCACACCTGTCGCTCACCACATTATAACTCTTTGACGCAAGCCCGCCTAGAGTTTTGGCACTGCCGTGCTTGCCAGCCAGCGCGCTGGCCATTAGCTGTGATCAGCGCTCAATTGACATCATCGCGACATTGCGACACAGGGCATGCAGGAACCTGCAGCCATCGCGCACAATCCCCATTGACAGCTCGTTCGACGTTCATGTGGATGTTCGTTGTATTCAATTTTGCGGCTTTCTTGTACCAATTATGCACAAGCCGTGGTGAAGGACAGCGTGTCGACCAAATGACCCGTTGTTGTGGCATAAAGGACGCTTCCAGCTCATCATCATTCCAGCGTTTCATGTTCATGTTGCATGGAGCGACTAGCAATGCGATTTGCAAGCTTTGACGCAAACGCGGTTGATAACCAGGTCCTATGCAGGTCCAACAATCCTATTATGTTTATGTGAAGTGATTGAAGCCAGAAGTGCGTGAAGCCCGAAGTGCGTGAAAACTGAACAACGTCGGATCTACGTCTTGCCGCTGACACAGGTCGGCGAAGACGACAAACAAACAAACAAAACCGCAAATGCAAACAAACAAAACCGATAATTCCTAGTATTTGTGAAGGCTTGACGATATTGTTTTCTATGGCTAAGAAAAAAAGACGAACCGTGCCTAGGCCAGTGCCGGAGGACCCGGACAGTGACATTGAGGACCGCGACGAGGCACTAAAGCCGGATCTCACCGAGGCGCAGCAAAATAGAAAGGTTTCCGGAGAGGCCCGCGCTGCCCGCGATAGGGATAACACATACCACGGCAGGAAGTGTAAGATAGCCCACCTCATCGACCACCTCCCGCAAGAGCTTTGGGATGCCTTCCTGGCCGACGCTGTGCGGCCACGAGCGGAGGCCATCAGCGAGCGTGGGGTGCTCGCCAGCCTGCTGTTGGGCTTACTCGTGCGCGGCTTGTTTACCATTCGCGTAGCCGACCCGCTGGGCCTGCACGACCAGCCCGTGTACACAGACATCCCAGTCTCCCAGGCAGCCATCCCGGACCTGAGCTGCAGGAACCTGTTCCTGCAGCTGGTCCGCGGCCCGCCCGGAAACGGCGCGAACACTCAGCCAAACGCGGCAGTGGCTGCCGTGCTGGCAGAGCACCCTGACCTTCGCGCCCGCCTCGCAGCAATCCCCCGCCACCTGTCTGACACCAACATGGTGGACCACGTCGGCAAGCAGCTGGAGACAGCTTTCAGCAACATGCTCACGCTGCTCTTCGCTGGCAGGCTCAAGAAGTCTGTGTCCCTGGCTGGGGCAAAGGTCCTGCTGGGCACTGAGGAACACCGGCGCAGATTTGGATTCTGGGGGGTGGGTGGTGGGCACCTGCCAGCCTGGTCAAAGCGGGAGTGCACCTATGTGCGCCGCATGGTGTGCGGCCTGGACGTCAGCTGGCTGTTGGAGCAGGGTGGGGTGGTGCCGACTCCAGCCATGCAGGCTGAGGTGGCTTTGCAACGGGGCCTGCTGGGGCTTGAGGAGGGGGAGAGGGTGGATGACGACTGGGTGGAGGATCCAGTCAACCGGGGCCGGCTGCTGCGCCATGCGGTGCACACTACCAGAGAGATGGAGGCAGCCATGGCAGCCTGGCAGCTGGATATGGTGCCTTGGCAGCAGGCTGAGCTCACCAACCCAGGGCTGCTGCCAAGGCCCCCCCGCCCCCCCACACCCTATGCCCTCACCCCCACCAGCAAGTGCCAGGCTCGGCACATCTTCATCGACACCAGGGGCCTATACGGCATGATGCATGACGCCGGCATGCTGGGGGTGCTGACGGAGGAGGGGGTCACCTCCTTGAAGAAGCTCAGGAACGGTGCCCTACCTGACCCAGCGGTGCCGGGCAACTTCATTGCAGGGCCCAAAGACAGCCACGTGAGTGCTCCTTGCAGTCAGGTGCTAGCCAGTCCTCTGGTGCTCCGTCAGCTGCCATGTGTGTTGTCACATGCCTTGTGAGCCTGCAGTCAGCTGCCTTGTGCCTGCCTTGTGAGCCCACACAAGCTAATGAAGTGCCTTGGTATGTGCATATGGTGGCTACAGGTGGCCAACCGATGGGATGCATTGCTGCCTGACCCTCGCCGCCAGAAGCTCGCTAGCCCCAAGCACAACTTCGCGCAAATCGTGCACACCGATGGAGTTGCCATCAGTGTGATGTTCCTGCGGCCCAAGCCTGCAGCTCCACCCGCAGAGCTGCCGCGGATGGGCAGGGGCTTGGACGCAGTCAACCCACTGGCCCATGTTCACGCGGAGTGGCTTGGCGTTGACCCTGGCAAAACCAATATGGCCACTGTAGCGCACGAGGAGCGCAGCGCTGCCGGCACAGTGGTATCCGTGCGGCACTGGAAGCTTACAGCCGGTCAGTACTACCGGGACAGCGGCATTACGCGGCAGGCCCAGGCGACCAAGACGTGGCTGACCAAGGTGAAGCCGCAGCTCACAGCCCTGTCGCGGGTCAGCAGCAAGCCCAGCTCGCTGGCCTCGTACCGGCGGTTCGCCGACACCGTCCTGGAGACGTATGACGCCATGTGGGCCGAGGTCTCAAAGAAGCGCTGGGCCAACGCCAAGTTCCGGCTGTACTGTGGCAAGCGGCGCGTGGTGGCTTCGTTCTGGGCCAAGGTAAGGCCCAGTAGCAGCTAGCCACGAGCTAGGCAGCAGCCAACCACAGTCAGCTCACCTGGCCAGCTGCTGTTGCTCCTCTTGCTGCCTCTGTTGCTGCTGATATACCCGACCTTACACATGTGTGCCACTGTGTGCTGTACCATGTGTGGATGCAGGTCAAGAAGCAGGCACAGAAGCGGTGGCCGGACCGCATCCTGGCCCTGGCCTATGGGGCAGCTAGCTTCAGCGGCAGCGGCAGCATTGGCTGCAGGGGTGTCCCAGTCAGCCAAATGAGGAAAGAGGCAGTGCGGCAATTCGGGGCAGGGCGTGTGGTGCTGGTGGATGAGTTCCGCACAAGCCGGGTCAGCTCAGCCTACAGCCACCCCATTGAGGCCTTGCCTGGGCAGCCGCCTGAGTCCTTCAGGTGAGAGGGTCAGTGGGGGAGGGCCAGGGTAGTGCTGGGAGGTGGTGGAGTGAAGGCGGCTTGGTAGGGTCAAGATTGGGAAGGTAAGGAAAAATCTTACAAATGTGCATTGCCCCATGTGTCCATGCAGGTGGCTGCGGCCAGTGTACAGCGAGGCGAAGCGTTCCCAAGTCAGGGGCTTGATGAGCTCAACAAGCTACAACATCAGGTAAGCAATGACCAGACAATGCACATGTACATGGCTGCAACATATATACCCACATGAGGTGACACATGACATGGCACATGACTTGACTCAATGCATTTCCCACACCATGTGCAGGTTCTACGACCGGGACGTGTCAGCCGCGCTGAACATCCACCGCTGTGCAGTCGGCCCAGGCCCACGCCCCACCGAGCTGTGCTACTGGGATGGCCGCCCAGCCATGCCAAAGCCAGGCCGGCCAGGCCAGGAGTGGGTGTACTTGCGTGACAAGGCCCTGCTGCGTAAGTGGCGGCGCAAGTGGCGGCGATAGCCAGCTACAGCAAGACAATCCAAGAAAACAAGATACCAAACCCCTCACGAAGGGGATGTGTGTGAGTAAGAGCTATAGAGTAGGGTAGAGCTCTTGCTAGTAGTAGCCTGGAGGCACACACACCAGAAGGCTGAGCTGAAGTGGGCATTAGGCACACTGTCAGTAGCCTTTACAACAGCGATCTCGCAGCCTGTGTTTGATCACAACTCATGCTTTATTTTGGTGTTGCATGAGGGCTGTAGGTCAGGCGCTCCCAACATGGGGTTGGTAATATGCATGCAAGCACTCTCTCAATACTGTATCGTTTTCGATAGCGTTTATCACATTGGTAGCTGCAAATCAATGCGCGTCATTTGACCATCAGCGCAAGCCATTGGAGTTTTTGCTCGCGTACTGCCACATGTGCCCGCGAACAAATCACATCGGCGAGACGGGTCTTCTTGGCACGGTGAGCTTCATCGCTGAGACCCCATCTACCTAGTCTAGTGAGCTGGTTGTGCACAAATGGAATGTCCGGCCAACACCCAACGCGATGTCTGCCGGGCGTGCAGGGCACCTTGACGGGGTGTTTGGAACATATTGTTATACTCGCTTCCGCCGAATACACCCTTTGGGTCGGCGCACACTAAGGTATCAACGGCTTACAGACCCCCTCCTCCACTGTGTCCTCCACTGTGTTTCACCCGCAGCACCCATAGGAAATTGGCTATAAAATGTTTGTTCTTGACTCATTGGCGCATTTATTGAGACAAACCGCACGTTAAACAGCCCAGGCCTCTATCTGTTAGACAGCTTTGAAGTTACATCATGTACACCAGAATGGTGCAAGGCCACGACATGCAATGACCCACCACGCCCGCCCCATCTCCACCCATCAATGCAGGAGCCCACCTCATTGCAGGAGCCCACCCCTCCCGACCCAATCCCTCCCAGCCCAACCGCTCCCAGCCTACCCCCTCCCAGCCTAGCCCACCCCTCCCAACCCACCCTTCCCAGCCCACCCCTCCCAGCCCACCCCCTCCCAGCCCACCCCCTCCCAGCCTATCCCCTCCCAGCCCTGAACCCTCCCAGCCCACCCCCTCCCAGCCCTGAACCCTCCCAGCCTACCCCCTCCCAGCCCACCCCCTCCCAGCCCTGAACCCTCCCAGCCCACCCCCTCCCAGCCCACCCATCCGTTCCCTTGCTCGCTGCCTGCTCCGCTTCCCCCCCCCGCCCCCTCCCAGCCGTAGCCACCACCATGGTGGGTAAAAGGCTTAGCAAGAAGAAGCGCCAGCACCTGCAAAAGCTGCATGCCTCACCCAAGGCATCACCTGATTTACGGCACATGTATCAGCTGGCTCTAGCTGCAATCGCCACCCAAGGGCAGGCTGCTCCGGCTCAAGGTAGTGAGCTAGGTGCAGCAGCGCCGGCTCCTGGCTTCACGCTACGCAAGCGTACCACACCTTCTGGGTTGGGGCTGCCCAAGACAGCTGCCAAGCGCAAGCGGTGACCCACGAGACATAGTTAGACAGGCCCCCAACGCCAACTCAGGTTGTGAAGTGCGCAACAGAGGCTGTAGCGGTCACCTCTCCCAACCGCACCTGCCAACCGCCTTCGTGCCACATTCCCGCAATCGTTTTCCGATCCGACTGCTTCTGCCGATGCGCATGCTCGTGTAGAGCAACCTAAGCGGCGCGGGTGGTCGCAGCGATGACAGCATGCCCCGAAACGGCTCAAATTTGACTTACTAACTTTGATGCTTTGCTGTGCACGGCCTACTGACTGGATAATTATTCTGGATGGGTAAAAGATAGCTGGCTGGGTTGGCTACATACTGAGCTAGCTGGCATTAAATTTGGCGCAGCGAGTGCAGAGTTACAGCCGTTCTACTACTAGGGGTCGGTTTACTGTCATTTTTTGAATGTTGGGAGCGCCTGACTGTAGGGATCAAGGGGCGCTTGATGACATTGCTTGTTGCCAACAAGTTGTTGAGCACATCAAACCCCGGATCCAGGACCGCGTCGCCATGCTGCGCACCGGGTACAGCCACCTGCAAGGCGATATATGTCAATGCAGATGCATTAGTCTAGCCATGTCTAGTCTAAACGGTGCGGGGCACCGTCTAGGCTGGTGTGTGAGGCCACGTAATGACTTCACTCCTTCAATGCAAATGTTGTGTAATGATGCCTCTGTGCACATGCACCTGAGGTCTCTCACCTGAAGGACTCTGCCTGGCCTTGCACCACGTTGGTGCGGGCTGGGCTGACCCGGCTGGAACTCATGCACCAGCACCACACGCCTGAGAAACTGCCTACATGTCTCCCGTTGCATTTGCTTGATAGGCACACCCCTGCTGCCAATGGTGCCGCTGCCGCTGAAGCCTGATGCCCCATAGGCCAGGGCCAGGGGGCGACCTGTGGCGGCCGAGTTGCAGCGTACCATGGCACCCTTGACAATCTGCAGCCAAGTGTTGTAGCTCCAGCTGCTACTGCTCCAGCTACTGCTTCAGTTGCTGCTGCCGCTGTTGATGATGCAGGGACTGGCGCTTCTGCAGCCTATTTTCTTCTGCTGCTGCTGCTGCTGTTGCAGCTGCATCTGTTGCATGTAGAGTGCTCCTGCTGCTCCTGCTGCTCTTCCTCTTGGAGGTTCTTCGCACTTTCATCCTATAAAGTAGGCAATGGGTCAAAAAGTATGGACTCGGTGATGCTGTAGATAATTACATCCACGACATGTGTGACATAATATGTTTTCAGCGAGCGCACGTGCAGAACGCGCCCGGTACGCGTGCACACGCCTGTAGTACGCTCGCTTCCTAAACCCCCTCGCTCAAGAGCTCCACAAGGCCACACAACTCGTGCCCAGCCCAGTGCCGCACTCGCCCCATTCAGCAGCGAAATGCAAGCACGAGCTGCTGGGACGCGTGCTCTGCGATGCCACAGTCGGTCCTGCGTCCCCAGCCACAGACGGCTTTGCAAAGCACATGCCATGCCAGAATGGATGCGATCGATGCTAGACTTCCAGTCCTGGGCTCCCAAGAGCAGTCGCATTTGGAGGCTACAGCAGTACGAAGGCAGACCCAGCACAGAACGTGAGCCAGCTTTGTTGAGTTACAAGTCTGACAGAAAAGACTGACCTGTCCAGCCCACTCTGTGTGCACCTGTGCCCCGCAGCTGATGAGGTGGACGAGCTGGAAGCACAGATCAACCGCTTGGCAGCCAGTGGCAATGCCAGCAGCAGTGTGATCAGCAGTCGCCAGCCATCTGAGCTGTCCAACGCCAGCTCGTCTGAGGATGTAGCTCTCCCAGCGACTGGATCCTTCTCAGACGCTGATGACAGCGAGCTGTCTCGGGCCCTCAGTGCCAGGCTGCAGATGCTTAGTGGTGACGGGCAGTGGGCTGAAGCAACACAGTCTAGTTCAGAGGATGAGGCACCCCCTGCCCAAGGGTCCCAGGTGCTACCCCTGAGCGGGGCAGAAATACGGCAGCTCCTGCTGGTCAAGTGAGTGCGTTTACACAGCAGTGGCAGTGAAGAAGACACGTATGCTTCTCCACATTGCTGTGTGTGCTGCTCTGGCACATACTGCCTGCAGGGTTGATGACGGAGGTGTTGTGCTGTGACACTATGATGCATAATGTGGCATTTGGCACATATTGTAACAAACCTAATGCCCTGCATGTACCGCATAGGAGCTGTGAACTTGGTGCCATGCGTGTACAGCAGATTCATTGTTCTAATTTGCATCTGAAATCAATGCATGCATGGATTGATGCAAGCATGCATGCTTGCCTAGCCAATGGAAGCATGCTCTCAACCCCCTGGCTGCTGCACCGCCGCACCCTCAGGTATGAAAAGGCATATGACATGTCCTTTGTGCGGCGCGACATCCCTGGGAAGACCTTTGTGGCCCTGAACATCATGTAAGGGGTGGCCATGCGGCTGTGTGCAAGGCTGGGCAACACCTTTGTGCTGCCTCCTGTTCAGCATTCGTAAACTGCTGTGACTGTACCCGTGGCGCACCAGGAACTGTCTTTGTTCATGCATGGCTGCAGCCCTGTATGCCAGTCATTGCAGTCACATGTTGTAATGAATGTGCTGGCCAAGACCAGCAGCTGGGAGCTGCCAGGGCAGACGAGGAGCCGCCTCAGCCCTGCAACCAATGCCTGCCAGCACCCTGCTGCTGTACCATGCACTTTGTCTCCTGTGCCCCCTTCCGCTGCTGTGCTGTGTTCAAGTCAGCACCTTGGCCCTCAACCTAGAGCCTTCATTGCAGTGGAACACTCAGTGTGGACAGCTCTCCTGCAGCTAGGCGTGGGGCTGTGACCAGGGGCTGGCGCTGACCCTGGTTGCTGGCGGGGTGCAGGTGGCAGCACCTGGAGCAGCGCAGCTTCCGCATGACAGAGGAGCAGTACATGGAGAAGATGGACAGGTGCGCCGCGCAGCTGCCTCCCCCCTGCCGCGCTGCCTCTTCCCTGCCGCTGCCTCCTGCTGCCGTGACCCCAGCCCCCCACTGCCCGCACTGAACCCCCAGCACAGCAATGGGGCTGGAAATGGGAGCTGGCCTAGGTCTCAAGGCACTGGAGCTGCCCCTATGGCTGACATAGCTTGGCCGGCCGGCCGGTCATGCAGTCATGCAGGCGGCGTGCTGCTGGGGTGAATGCCTGTCGCCCAGTAGGGGTCCATGGCGTGCTGAGGCAGCTGCGACCTGTGGTGTAGCGACTCAGTTGCTGCAACAGCACCACTTGTCTGCCACCATGGAGCTACATATGGCACCAGGCTGGGGCTGGGCCGGTAGAGCAACAGGAGCCTCACATCCATGTGGCAGGGCAAGCTCTCCTCCCTCCTCCACTCCTCAACCCTTGCCACCTGGCGCCCCCTGCCCTAGCCACTGCTCTGCCCTACTCCCCCTTGCTCCCTGCCCCCTGCTCTAGCCTTCACTGCTCTGCCCTACTCCCCCTTGGCAGCATTTCATGCTCAGCTTACTAACCCTTTGTCCCTTCCCCTCTGCTCGGCTCCTCTCTGGCCCTCCCCTCCCTTGTGCTACGTGCAGTGTGGCGTACCTGGTGAATGTGCTGGACCAGACCCAGCTGGTCAGGGCATTCCTGCAGAAGCCGGCCAAGAGCGAGAAGGGCCTGCCTAAGCGGCCCGTGGTGGGCACAGCGGTGGGTGGTGGCCACATGGGGCTCAGTGCTCTGCCTGCCCTCACCAGCCAGCCAAGCTACAGTCAGAGTGCAGGCTCACTCTGACTGTATGAACACCCACAGGCCGACATGTTGTTCCTTGTTGAATGAGTTTTGTTGGCCTGTATGAACACCGGTAGTTGAATGAGTTTTGTTGGCCTGTATGAATACTGTTAAGTAGTTCTGAGATAATTACATCCACGACATGTGTGACATAATATGTTCGCCTGGCAGCAGCCTGGCCCCACACCTACTCCCATGTCAAGCATACGTGCTGGCTGCGCTGCGCTGCCTGGCACAACCCACCACACCCTGCCTGCTGGGTCATGGGCAAGGCCGAGCAGCTATATACACTAAGCTGATGGTGATCACGGTGTAAGACGACCATCACCATCAAGGGGCGAGTGCCCTGGCCATGTGCAGATCTCCATCCGCCTGGACCTGCCGCCCCAGGTCATCAGCGAGTTCTTTGGATCAGGGTACCAGTAGGGCGGGAGGCATGGAGACCCTGGCGAGCGCTGTGCTAAGGGCTGCTCAGCGGCAGGGCAGTGGCAGCAGCAGGCAGGGTGGGGTGGGCTGCGTAAGGCAGCCAGGCCGCCACGCTTGTTTGATTCTGGGACTCTGTTGTATCAACGGCAGCGGCAATGCCTGATGTGGTGCTGCCATGTCTAGTGTACTGTGTCCACTGCTGGGCAGTGAGAGTGGCTGTGTGTGAAGCTGGAGAGATGGCTGGGCGCATCCACATGTCAGTGTGATGTGGCGGTGTGATGTGGCAGTGTGATGTGTCCATGCGATGTGTCCATGCACGTGTGAACGGCACTGACCCCATGCTAGCGCGAGAGTGGGGTGTGGGTTAGGGATAGCGGCACATGGCAGGGCACGCTGTGTGTGTCTAGGCAGAGGCAGCGAGTGCAGGGGGAGGGGGAGTGCAAGGGTGTGAGGCAAAGAATGGTGGCCGCTGCAGGGTGCATGTGAGCAATGGTACGTGTACAGTCGCTATGGGTGGAGGACGGGACCCTGCATACCTTTACTAAGTCAATTTGAGCGAGTGGTTAATAGTTGTGGTTCACCACGAGTGGGAAAGGGTAAGGTAAAGCTGCGTGTTGGTTGTGATTCATCAGACTGTTTCATTGTACAAGTGTCAAGCTATACAACTCTGGAGTCAAACTGTGTGCATGCACCTCCTCCTGACTCGAAGCTGTCACGAGTAATAAAGCACCAAACGTTTGGTTTGTTGACGTCACTATGCGCAATGTAGGGCTGGGCATACGTAAACACAGACTTACACAAGGTACAGAGTCTGTAGCTTCGTGCCCTGTATGATGCAGATTAACCGATATAGGGCATCTGCTTTTCTCGGCCCAGCCCTGCCCAGGCCGGCCTAGCCCAGCCCGATCATTAGCAAAACGGGGCGAAAAGCTAGCTGCTAGCCCCGACAGGAGCTAAAGGAGTAGTGCACACTTGTCATGCCTGTCTTTGCTAACTGCGAGCTTGCTTGCTGCTCTGCTTGCCTTAGCTTGTTCTGTGCTGTAATGCCTTTGCTGGTGCATTTGCTTGCGCGCTGTGCCTTGTTGTAGTCTACGGTACCGAACCGGCCACACCAAGCCAAGCAGGCTGAAGTAGCTCAACTGTAGCTATGCCACATCGCCCTACTACGGCAGCATTGGAAACTAGTTCACAGTAACTGCGCACAGAAGGTTCATCACCAGTAGCTGCGGGCGGAGGAGGAGGAGCAGGGAGTTCAAGGTTGAAGTGGTTGTCACATGGGAGAGGCATGACTTGGGTGGCTCTGAATGTCAAAGCCATTGCTGTTGTGCGCAGGCGTATCCTCTCAATACAGATGGCTTCCCTTCCCGCACTACTGCAAGCTGGCCGCGCATTGATCGCCTCGCCTATGACGTCGTGCCCGGCCCTGTCGCAGGCGACCCAGCGCTTCCTGCGCACCTCAGCCGTTAGTCAGCTCCCAGGTCAGCGCTCTACCAGGCCTGCTGTCGGCGCTCAGCCGGGGACTTGTGCGGTGAAGCCGTGCATGGCTAAAACGGGGCCTGCCCTGCTGGTGACGTATCTACAGCTTGTGGCGGGGAGAACTGTGCAACTCATATAGTGGACACAATATATGGTGGACACAATCCCAGCAGGCCGTGATGCATCACCTGGCACTCAGCAGGTTCCTAGCCTGCGACTGCTGCTCTGCATGTGCCGCACTCGCTGATAGGTTCTCAAACTGTCCTGCATAGCACTGCATGTGCTGTATTGGTGCCCCTTTGCAGCGGAGGTGGCCCCGGCTGGTCGGCATCTGATGAGTACCGAACCGTTCTTGAACAGTGAGAGCCATCGGCCGCGTCTGGGCACCTGGCCAAACCTTGAGCCAGGGGTTGACAAGCCAGGCCAGGCTGCAGCGCCACAGCCACACCGCGAGGTACGCATGTGTGGGCTGCATGGACCCCTGCCACATACTGCCTGCTACTAAACATGGCACTGGTGTGTGCACTCCTCGTGCTGCCACTCCCTTCTACTTTGCAGCTGCATCCACTGTTGGTGCTGTGACATGTGAAGCAGCTGTGTTTGCTGTCGTGCATGCTCGCTGGCTACTTTTTGGGGATGTGTTGTCGTTGGCTGTTGGCCACTAGTTACAAGCTGTTGTGAGGCAGGAGGCAGGGCCAGTGACCATATACGCCGTGTACGAAGGAGCCACTAAGCGGATGATGTCAATCTCTACAACATGCAGCTCATAGCTGCGTCGCTGTCTTGCTTGTGCGTAGATGCTGGAGACGAAGAATGTGTTGGTGGCGGACTATAGCGACGCCGACGAAATCGCCGAGTATGACCGGGTGAAGGGCAAGGAAATTCACGGTGGCCAGCAGTAGATGGCAATGTGCGACTGTTTTGCTGTCAACTTGTGCACAGGCTTATACTTTGGCATAGCTGGTTTCGAGCTGTTGATAACTACAGCCTAGAGTCTAGGGGGGATTACTCGTTGATGACACGTTGAAGCAATAAGGTTCGTAGCCTACAAGGCCCAATGGGCGGTCGCGGGCCCGGCCGTCAATGCCCGGTGCAGCCGTTGTCTGCCCTTCGACAGCCGGTCGTTCACCAGCTTGTAGCGCTGCAACTATTTCTTTTCAGGAGGTAGCAAAGCCTCCACACCCTTCCAGCTGCACAGCCCGAGGGCCGGGGGAAGGGAATCGGGCGACACCTTGTGGTTCACATCATGCCCCACACCGACTTGTCATTCTGCTGGCTGCGGGCTGGGCGCAACCTTGATCACATGTTGAGTGTGTATTCTACTGTTGCTAATGTTAGATCAGTTAGCATTGGCACACTAACCCCAATGGGGCAATGCTTGTTGATATGCAGCAGGATCTTGAAGCACGGATTAACAGCAGAGCAGTCCCGCTAGCCTCTAGTTGTAGCTAGAGGCTAGCGGGGGCATTTTCTAGCAATTTGGGTTTTCCGTGAAAAATACAGCCCGTGAAAAATACAGCCCGTGAAAAATACAGCCCGTGAAAAATACAGCCCGTAGCCCAACTCAGCCATACCCCCCCTCTTGGGGCTGCTGGTAAAGAATAACGAGCAGCGTGACCCACTACGATGCACCATGCCTGCCTAACAAGCACCCCTTACAAAACTGTGACCCTGAACTCGCAAACTGAACCACACCCAGCGGACAGCCCAGCAAACATTAAGTGCCAAGCTCTCTCAATATGGCACACAACTGGGCAGATTCCTGTTCACATTGCCCCGCATGAAGAGTGTGGTCGCCCGCTTGCCAGCCCACTTCAGATCCAGTGCTGTCTTCGACTTGGCCTTCTTGTGCTCCAATGAAACAGCCTCGTCCCTGAGGCTGATCCCCAGAGCGCGGTACCTGCACAGAAGGCGCCGCACCATCAAGGCCAAGATGCAGCATATGACAATTGCACACACGCCACATTGTCGTGATCATGACGACCATTAAGACACAGACAGGTACACCAGAGGGTCACTGGTCGCATATAGACATTCAGGACACATGCAACTGTGCACTTGACACATCTCTGCGTGCACCAGCTGCACAGCTACACAAGCCAGCTAACTCACTTGGCCAGCATGGTGTTCACCGTCACAATCTGTCGATCATCCCCATGTTTGTGGCGCTGCTTGTAGTAGCGCGCAAACTCCCTGCTGCCAATGACTTTACCGCCGCCACCTCCAGCTGCCGCAGGGATTAACAGCTCATAGCCACTTGACACCATCACAGCAGGCGCCTCGTCGCCAGTCAACGCAAGTGACTTGTTGCCTAAGGAGACGACAGTACCAGAGCAGTGGCACCATGCTTGCAAAGGCGCGCACACACACGAGGCTTGACCTGGCCACCAGTCTTGTCAACATCACCAAAAAGCCTTTGCCTATCAGCGTTGCTGTGACACACATAAACTAGATGTGTCATGTGCAGTGTTACCAAATACGGCTGGGCCGTCTTTTATCGTACACCGTTTCTTCGTATATACTGTACCGTACAATCGTCTTGGCCGTATGGCCGAGAGATCGTATGTTCGATCCCTAGTGAGTCATGAACTGTTTTCCATACCAACAGTACGATCACAACATGACGGCGGTGGCACGAGCGGATCATTATAGCATGACCAACCTATAGATACTACCTATAGTGGTGTGTGGGCATGGCATGGCTAGAGTAGGCTGGGTTGGCTGCTACTAATGGATCCCACTCGAAGTTGCCAGCTCCATGTTGCCAGCTCCAGGCTGCTACGCCATGGGTAGGGTAGGGAGAGGGCTGCGGCGTGGGGTCCTACCTACTATGCCATGTCATTGTGGTGTATGGGCATGGCATGGCTGATGTGAGCTTGTTGGTTGTAACTACAAGCGCACGCTTCAAGCTGCCCGCTCCAGGCTGCGGGCTTAATGCTGCCCGCTCCAGGCTGGGGGAGTGGGGGGGGAGGGGAGGGAAGGGAGGAGATCTGATGGCTTAGGAGGTGGTGGTGATGGTGGTCAGGGGAGGGTGGGGAGGCTTGCTCCAGGCTGTAAGGTAAGTTGGGGTGGGGATGTGGCGTGTAGCAAGTGGGATGGCAATGGTTGAGGTGGTTGTAGGGAAAGGGAGAATGACACCGTTAACCCTGCAGCAGTCAAGCGGTATACAAGCGGTCAGGCAATGTACTTGGAGTCACATGACTGCAAGATTAACCACTCACCATTTGCTAGGGTGGGGTTTGTGTGGGGAGGGTCTGTGTCCAAGTGGGGCTGGGCTGGGCTGGGCTGGGCTGGGCTGGGCTGGGCTGGGCTGGGCTGGGCTGGGCTGGGCTGGGCTGGGCTGGGCTGGGCTGGGCTGGGCTGGGCTGGGCTGGGCTGGGCTGGGCTGGGCTGGGCTGGGCTGGGCTGGGCTGGGCTGGGCTGGGCTGGGCTGGGCTGGGCTGGGCTGGGCTGGGCTGGGCTGGGCTGGGCTGGGCTGGGCTGGGCTGGGCTGGGCTGGGCTGGGCTGGGCTGGGCTGGGCTGGGCTGGGCTGGGCTGGGCTGGGCTGGGCTGGGCTGGGCTGGGCTGGGCTGGGCTGGGCTGGGCTGGGCTGGGCTGGGCTGGGCTGGGCTGGGCTGGGCTGGGCTGGGCTGGGCTGGGCTGGGCTGGGCTGGGCTGAGCTACTGCTCTTGGCAGCTGCTCATGGCTGCAGCCCCAAGCTACTTATGCACACCTGCTCCTGCAACTTACAACGTGCAGCATGCTTCCTTCTTACTAGCATCTTGCAACTGCAACTGGTCTACAACGACAGATGTGGCAGTAACATACCAAGTCGTCCAGCTCTTCAACATGCACTTCTGCGGCCCCGCGTTGCTTTTGCCGATGGCTGTCTTTTGGGCTTGTAGTTCGCTTGCGTTCTGCCCCCCTTGCCAGAATGACTGCCAGAATGACTGTCGGGCATCAGGCATGTCGCGACATCTCTTCCGCTGCCGTAATGTGCTGGCATAGGCGTGTGACAATAGATGCGACGAACTCCAAGTTGCAGTTTCGGCACTGGAACCTCGGGGACCCGCTATCTTGCTGAAGTTGTTGATAAGAATCATGTACAGCTTTACTTAGCTCCTTGGGTACAGGCATCGCTCTGTGCCGCCAAAGGCCGCGGACCACCGTATATACGGTCTGTATAAACGGAAAAATACAATGCCATTTCTGGAAAAACGATTATACGGCGAAAACGGACCGTTCTGGACCGTATTTGGTAACACTGGTCATGTGTCATGCTAGCCACCAACATACATGCCATTTGTGCTACATCGACATGGTGTGATTGCAAACCTGGAACGTGGTGGAGGTGCGGGGTGTGACTTACGGACTGAGTTGTTGGCCTCGTCTTCACCCTCGGAGCCTGGCTCGGCCTCGTAATCGTAGAAGTCGGCGTACTCCTCCTCGTTGTCCTCGTACACCATCTTGCAGCGCCCGCTGTCTACCATGTGCCGCTGCACAGCATGAAGCGAGCGGAAGGAACGCGACTTCTCGTCATCACCGCGAGAGTACAAGGGGATGTGGCCGTACTTGAGCTTGGCTCCCTGCGGATATCGACGTGACACGGGGACGTGGCGCAGGGCCAACAAGGTGGACGGCATGCTCTGCTGCCACATTCCTGCGCGCACCCCCCTAACGATAAGGGACAACGGCTTTTCCGGACTCATTTCTGCACGGGTTCACACGCGGATTGAAGCGTCGGAATTCGGCCGCGCTAAGCCACACGCTGAGCTGGTCGGGCATGTTGCCGGGTATACGACCCTACCGAGCCTGCGGACTTGATGTACGTTGACCCAGTAGCGGTGAGTCCCTGTTTAACGCGATGGATAGTGCGCGATGTGCGAGGAGCCCGACCTCATGTCCAACATAATAACCCACATGCGCTGGCTCTGGGGCGACGGAACTAGGCTCTGGGGCTTTGGAACTGGGGGGGGGGGACCACAGTAGGAGCACAGCAGTGGCAGCTGCATCAATCCCTTGTTGATTAGGCTCCAAGAGGTGGGCTAACCCCTCCTCCATGATGCTCACTCTGCTGATGCCAGTCTGACCACCATGCAACTCAATGCAACTCTCCAGCCTTGCGTCACTGGTTAGGGAACTCACTGTGAACCCCCTGCCAAAGTCTCAACTCTTGCTGAGATTTGCCCATATGTGTTGTAGAAGATGGCGTGTGCACATGTCTGCAACATGCCGACATCATAATATCACCCCTACAAACGGCAGGGGGGCCAGGCTGCCCGCTGTGCGTGTTGTGTGAGGTCTTAGCCAGCTGCCAGCACTGGCTGGGTGGAGATTCATGTGAAGGGGGAGGCTGTGTAAGATGATGTTGAGAAAACTGGGCTCCATGCGTAAAGTGTACCGCAGCGGAGAACTCTGCATCCCGCGTTGTGGGTGTTGTTAGGCAGCACTTGAAAGGCCCATCGCGCACAGCGGAATCGTTCGCGTGCCTGGCAGACTGCCGGTCACCGTGGGTGCCAGCAGCTCGGGCGCGCAGGCGCAAGCGCGGCGCAGAGATAAGGCATTTCGCGTTAAAATGACAACTGGTCACCCCCGCCATTGGCTGCACCCCCATGGCTCACGAGATAACTTCTCACTCATCTCTGCACAGATGAGGCCGCCGATTGGCGCGATGAGCTGCTTATGGCCTGACTAGAGTGCAGCCAGCCCCAACGGTTTGCCGGGTGGCTGGCACCCAACACGCGACGTGTTCTGGCGCCACGCAGACACTCTTAGCGACAGCTAGAGGCAGCCTGGACCCAGCGCGGCGTGATTGGCGCATCCAAACTATTTTTCAAATCAGCATGCGACAGCGCTTTAAATCGCATTCTTCAACACGGGTTCAGTCCACATGTGACAGCAATGTTTTGCAATGTCAAGGTGGTCTCCGCATCGGTGTTTGTGGTTCTTTTGCAGCCAAACGCAGCTAGAATCAGTCAAAAAGATGCATAAACTGAGCTGATATGAGTGTTCACCCCCCCACATGAAACGGCCCACACATCAAGACAACGCGATTCTGTTCTCCAGACACGTTAAGAAATCACACAAGGAACCGCGCTGAACTGGCAATTCATCGTTTGACGTCCTGGTTGGACAGTTATGGCAGCCGGAAAAAGTGCAATATTTAAGGAATCTGACTTACCACGAGTTGCACGCTGTTCGGGTGCAGGGACAGGTCACACGCCATACAAATACTCTTAGATATGTCATCAGCACTAGCACTAGCACTAGAACACATGTCAGGGGGGGTAAGTACCCCGTACTGCGCCCGACGAAAATTCAAACATTTGAAAAGCTGGGCCACTGAGCGCGATAGCTGTTCTCTGATCACAGCCCCACTAAGTGGGCTATTCCCAACACAACGCGACCTAATCTCTCAGCACCCCCGCCCGCCCCGGCACAGGTGCACATCAGCCCGAGCAGCCCGCTAGCTTCGCTTTGATGAGCTGCACCGCCCTGCGCAAAAATCGCTGTAAAACTCTTAAAGACCGGTCGGAGTTTATCAGGGGTGCAGCCAATGGCGGGGGTGACCAACTCAACTCTCACCAGGCACGCCGCAAAGTCAAATGTCCCTTACGTGGTGGTTCAATGGGAGGGGTGACCAGCTAAAGGAGTAGTGCACACTTGTCATGCCTGTCTTTGCTAACTGCGAGCTTGCTTGCTGCTCTGCTTGCCTTAGCTTGTTCTGTGCTGTAATGCCTTTGCTGGTGCATTTGCTTGCGCGCTGTGCCTTGTTGTAGTCTACGGTACCGAACCGGCCACACCAAGCCAAGCAGGCTGAAGTAGCTCAACTGTAGCTATGCCACATCGCCCTACTACGGCAGCATTGGAAACTAGTTCACAGTAACTGCGCACAGAAGGTTCATCACCAGTAGCTGCGGGCGGAGGAGGAGGAGCAGGGAGTTCAAGGTTGAAGTGGTTGTCACATGGGAGAGGCATGACTTGGGTGGCTCTGAATGTCAAAGCCATTGCTGTTGTGCGCAGGCGTATCCTCTCAATACAGATGGCTTCCCTTCCCGCACTACTGCAAGCTGGCCGCGCATTGATCGCCTCGCCTATGACGTCGTGCCCGGCCCTGTCGCAGGCGACCCAGCGCTTCCTGCGCACCTCAGCCGTTAGTCAGCTCCCAGGTCAGCGCTCTACCAGGCCTGCTGTCGGCGCTCAGCCGGGGACTTGTGCGGTGAAGCCGTGCATGGCTAAAACGGGGCCTGCCCTGCTGGTGACGTATCTACAGCTTGTGGCGGGGAGAACTGTGCAACTCATATAGTGGACACAATATATGGTGGACACAATCCCAGCAGGCCGTGATGCATCACCTGGCACTCAGCAGGTTCCTAGCCTGCGACTGCTGCTCTGCATGTGCCGCACTCGCTGATAGTCAGGTCCCACAAGGTCTGTTTGGCAAAGTGTACCGTGAGCCATTTGATGCCGCGCTTACTGTTGCGTTAGCGGCTATAGTGTTCTGAGGTATCCATCGTAGATCAGGGCGTAGTCCATCTACCTGGGAATCGGACCCAGCCTCAGAACACCTCACCACTCACACATTCTCATAGGGGACTTTGAGACCTTTCAGATATTCTGTCCGCATGCAATCTTACTCAGCATGGTCACGTAACATTCCCCCCCACCTGGCTCAGCTGCACTCAGCTGACCACCGTGGTGTTGCCCCGCTCAGGCACATTGTGCCGTCACTCGCGCCCGGTCACCCCCGCCATTGGCTGCACCCCCGTGGCTCAAGAGATACGGATGAGGCCGCCGATCGGCGCGATGAGCTGCTTGTGGCCTGACTAGAGTGCAGCCAGCCCCAGCGGTTTGCCGGGTGGCTGGCCCCCAACACGCGACGTGTTCTGGCGCCACGCAGACACTCTTAGCGACCGCTTGAGGCAGCCTGGACCCAGCGCGGCGTGATTGGCGCATCCAAACTATTTTTTAAACCAGCATGCAACAGCGCTTTAAATCGCATCTTCAACACGGGTTCAGTCCACATGTGACAGCGATGTCAAGGTGGTCTCATGGTTGATGTCTGTGGCCCCTGTGCGGCCCAACGCAGCTAGAATTAGTCAAAAAGATGCAGAACTTGAGCAGATAATTGTGTTACCGCCCACACATGAAACGGCCCACGCATCAAGACAACGCGTTTCTGTTCTCATGACAAGTTAGGAACCCACACAAGGAGCCGCACAGAACTGGCAGTACATCATTTGACGTCCTGTTTGGACAGTTATTCCTGCCGGAAAAAGTGCCCATTTATGGACATTTGACTTGGGGTGACGTGACACGAGTTGCACGCTGTTCGGGTGCAGGGAAGGCCACACGCCATACAAGCACCCCCAGACATGTCATCAGCACTAGCACTAGCACTAGAACACATGTCAGGGGGGGTACTGCGCCCGACAAGAAATTCAAAAATTTGAATGGCTGGGCTGCTGAGCGCGATAGCTGTTCGCTGATCACAGCCCCATTAAGTAGGCTTTTCCCGGCACAACGCGACCGGAATCCTCAACACCCCCGCCCGCCCCGGCACAGGTGCACATCAGCCCGAGCAGCCCGCTAGCTTCGCTTTGATGAGCTGCACCGCCCTGCGCTAAAATCGCTGTAAAACTCTTAAAGACCGGTCGGAGTTTATCAGGGGTGCAGCCAATGGCGGGGGTGACCGCCCACACTAGCGCTAGGTGTCTGAGTTCCTTTCATGCCTCTACCATCAGGCCTGGGCCTCAGCTTCAACATCATCCTTAGCTTCAGCCTCGCCATCAGCCGCCTCCTCAGCCTCGGCACTCAGGTTGTGCTCTGTCAGGTACCTGGCCAACAGCTCTTGGCAGCCCACCAGCTGAGTGCTCAACTCCCATGTGTTATGCTCGTCACCGTGTCCTTGCCACTTGACCAGGAACTCAAGCCTTCTCTTCTTGCACTTGCCCTTGCGCTTGCCTTTGTTGGGCTCCAGCCTGTGGCCCACCACCTTATCCACTGTGTATTGGGGCCCTCCATCTAGCCACTGCACAGGAGGTGGTCCAGCCAGCCCAGGCACTGCCCCTGAAGCATCCGTGCGATAGGGCTTCACCAAGGACACAAGAAACACGTTGTGGAGTCGAGACCACTCATCTGGCAGCCACAGCTTCACAGCTGCCTTGCCTACCATGTACTGCACACTGAACGGGCCCACATAGCGAGGCTTTAGCTTACGGACTCCAGGCTGGTTAGCCTTACCCCTCATGTTCTGTGTGCTCAGCAGCACCATGTCACCAGGCAGGTAAAGTGCCTCACGCCGTTTGTTATCCTGATATGACTTCATGCGCATCTGCGCCCGCGCTATGCACTGCCTCGCCTGCTCAACCGCTGTCTTCATGCCCTTCACAAAATCATGCGCCTGCGGCACCTTCTGCGGCAGGTCGAGCAGCTCAGCCAGCCGCGGGTGATAGCCATAATTCAGGTAGAAGGGCGTGCTGCGGACCGACTCCTGCCAGGCATTGTTGATGGCGAACTCCACCAGAGGTAAGTACTCCGCCCAATCCCGCTGGTCAGGCCTGATGAAGTGCCTTAGCATTTCCTCAATCACCCGGTTAACACGCTCTGTTTGGCCATCTGTTTCAGGGTGGTAGGCGCTGGATAGGTTCACCCGGACCTGGAGCAGCTTGGTCACCTCAGCCCAAAACTTGTTGTGGAACTAGGGCCCTCTGCCCTGACCACACTCCTTGGCAGCCCATGCAGACGGAACACATGCTCAAGGAACAGCTTTGCATACTGGGTGACAGTCATGCTCTCCCAGGTCTTCACCAGGTGTACCATCTTTGTTAGTCTGTCCACAAACACTAATACTGAGTCATGTTTGTTGGGCCCACTTGCAGGTAGCTTCACTATGAGGTCCATTGACACGCTGTCCCAAGGTCTCTCAGGTATGGGCAGCGGCTGCAGCAGGCCAGCAAGCTTCTTGGCACTTGACTTGTTCACTTGGCACGAGTGGCAGCTGCGCACATAGCTCTTCACATTCTCCGACACACCGGGCCATGTAAACCAGCGCGTCACCTGCTCAAGGGTCTTCGTCATACCCAAGTGACCAGCAGACCTGGTGTCATGCATGGTGTATATCACTTTCTTCCGCAGCGCAGCGCCATCAGGAACCACCACTCTGCCCCACTCAGTCAGCCACAGCCCCTCATGCTGGTACAGCTGCGATGTGAAGGCCTCATCAGCAAAGCGTGTGTCAGCCGCGTAGGCTTCTTTGATTGCCTGCATCAGGGTTAAGGGACCCGACTCAGTTGTGGACTGCTCGTCACCACCTTGTTTGTTTGATTTGTTTTGTGACTCTGTTATTTGTTGTTGCTGCCGCAGGGCTTCCCCCCCACCTGGCTGCGCCCCCTTTTTATGTGCACTTGTCATTCTTGCCTGGCCAGGCGTACGGGCAGCAGCCAAATCATCAGGTGGGGCCAATTGGCCTGCTCTTTGGGCAGCCTCCCGGGCAGCCACCTGCCCCAGCTCAGCACTCTCTCGCAGCCGGGCAGCAGTGCGGCATGTAGTGATGGCGTAGATCAGCCCTTCAGCCCGGGAGCTTAGCGTCATGATCACAGTCATGGCGTCTTCAGAGTCAGCATTGTGTGGTGATGACGAGCTTGTTAGCGCCACCTCATTGGCTAGAGCGGGGTTACGGCTGATAGGGTCAGCCACATTAGTTGCACCGGGTATGTATTTGATCTCATACTTGTAGCGTGATAGCTCTTCCTGCCGCCTCGACAGATTGGGCTGTGTTTGCAGGTAGATGAGGGGATTGTGATCAGTCAGGATTGTAACATCAACCGCTCCATCCAAATAGCACCTCCACTCTCTGACTGCTCTGATTATACCCAGCAGCTCCTGCTCTCCAGTGGCATAGCGCGTCTCAGCTGGGGACATCTTTCTACTTGTGTAAGCAATTGGCCTGCCATCTTGCATCAGCACCCCACCGGTGCCTACCAGCGACGCATCGGTGCACACTACAAAAGGCTTGCTGAAGTCAGGCAGAGACAGCACAGGAGCGGAGCAGAGCGCCTCTTTCAGGCCCTTATATGCTTTCAGCTCAGCCCCCCCAAAGTGGTCCCAGTCATACGCAGCAGTCACTTGCTGCTGGTCAGATTCGTCGACGGCGCAGCCAGAGAGCTGAAGTTGGGTATGAACCACCTGAAGTAGTTTGCCAGCCCCAGGAAAGCCTGCAGGTCTTTCAAGTTGCGCGGCGTCGGCCATTCTTTCACGACTTGCACTTTCGCAGGGTCGACAGCAATGCCGTTGCTGCCCACGATGTAGCCCAAGAATGCCAGATGCTGCACATGCTCCTCAGCAGCTTTGCTCATCACCAGGATGTCGTCAATGTAAACCAACACTTGTTGATCAGAGGTCGAAACACGTTGTTCATGACTCGTTGGAAGGTAGCAGGAGCGTTTATAAGCCCGAAGCACAACACTTTTAAACTGGAACTGCCCCATGGGCGTCAGGAATGCTGTCTTGGGCCGGTCCGCCTCACTGATCCTGAATTGATGGTACCCGGATTGAAGATCAAGCTAAACACCTTCTTGCCAGCCAGCTTGTCAAAGAGATCATCAATCCTCGGCAAGGGGTATCTGTCTTTCACCGTCAGTTTGTTTAGTGCTCTGTAGTCCACACACATCCTCAATGACCCATCCTTCTTCTCCACAAACAGCACAGGGGCTCCATAGGGGCTGCTGCTGGGCTCTATCAGCCCCCTGGCCTGCAGCTCTGACACCTGTCTCTTGACTTCAGCCTCCTCCTTGGGGCTCAGCTTGTAAGGCCGCTTGTATGGTGGCAACGCATCAGTCTCCATCCTGATGGTGTGCCCTACACCCCTGTCTGGGGGCAGGCCTGGTGGCATGTCCTGGAACACATCAGAGTACTCATCTAGCACAGCCTGCAGCTCTGCATCTGTGACCAGCTCAGGTTTGTCCTTGTCACTGCTCTCCTTGCAGCCTGCCACTGCTCCCCTTGTGCCAGCCCTCCTTGTCACTTTCACTGCCAGGCTGCACCAACATCAGCAAGGTGCGGCATCCCTTGCGAAGCAGCCTCGCCGTCTATCCCACGCTGAGCGGTTCCGCTGGTTCGACTAGCCCTCCTGAGGCTTCGGCAGCCTGAGCTACGGCTTCAAACGATGGCAGGTGTTTTAAGCGAAGTGCCAGCAGGTTCACCGGTTTGCCCTCAGGCGACAATAACGTGCACACTCCGTGCTTCGGTTTCATCACCACGTCGTTGGCGAACAGCCAGTACGATCCCAGAATTAAGTCGACACCTTCAATTACTCTGCCAATGTGTTGTAGATATAGCTCCGGTGCAGATCTTATCTTGCACCGGTGATAGGTCCAGCTGTCCAGCTTCTGAGTGACTCCGAGTGATAGTCGGTATTTAGCGTGGTGACAGGCATTCATAGGCACCCTCGTCTGGTGTCTCGTCTGTCCCACGCTCTTCTACAGGTATGAGAGCCTGCTTCTGTGCCATGATCTAGGCTCTCGCTGTAACAACCCTCGTCTGGTGTCTCGTCTGTCCCACGCTCTTCTACAGGGTTATGGGCCCACAGCACAACTGCTGTGCGTGGATCTAAAGACACCACGACGTGCAACACGTAAGTTGCTTTAGGGTCAATCGCTGCCGCACTACTATGTCGGTCAGCTCCAGCGCCAGCGTCAGTAGCGGCGCTCTTATTCCAGTCCTAGACAAAGACAACTATGCCATCTGGGTTATCAGGCTGCGGGGAATGCTGGAAGAGGCTGGGGTTTACTATGTGGTAGAGAATGGTCTCGCCACTGCACCTCCAGCCCTTGCCAACGATGCTACCCCAGCACAACATGCCGCCCATGCCTCTCAGCGCGCCAGAGTCGCAGCTGACAACACTGCCAATCTCAAAGCCCGCAACATTATCCTGCGTTATGTCAGCGATCAACATGCCCGGGCAGTTTCCTCAGCTGCAACAGCGCAAGAGGCCTGGGAACAGCTAGCAGCCGAATTTGTGCAAGTCTCCATCGCACGACAGTCACAGCTGCAGATGCAACTGTCGCAGCTACGCATGCAAGCAGATGAAACTGTGGCAGGCTTCTTTGCCAGAACCATGCTGCTGCGTGATGAGCTCACCTCAGCTGGCTGTCCTCCCTCTGATCAATCCCTTCTGCTGGCCGTTCTCAATGCCATGCCCCCTGAGTTCAAGATTGCCGTACAGCTGCTCAGGTACCAGCTGACTGTTGGGAACGGCGACCTCGATGTGGTGAAAAAGGTACTCCTACAGTCTGAAGCTGATTACCTACAGGAGCAGTCCACTCAATCCACTCAGTCCTCTCAGCCTGCTTCCACCCTCTGGAGCTCGTCCTTCACCTACTCCAGGGGTAGGGGTCAGCAGCCTGGGTACAGGGGCAGGGGCAGCTCCCCTGCTAGGGGGGTTCTCAGGGGGGGTTACACAGCTGGTCGGGGGGGGGTTGTTCCTACTGCCTCCAGGCCAGTCCCCTCTCAGCAGCAAAGCAGGTCCTCTCGGCCTGTCTGTCAGTACTGCAACTATCCTGGCCACGTTCTGTCTGAGTGCCGCAGATATGCACGCGATCATGGGAGCTTTGCCAGACCTGCCAGTCCCAGCCTGGCTCAGGCTCAGCTGAGTCCCAGCCGGCCTCGGGGCAACAGCCCCAGCAGGGGCAGGGGGGATGGTGCAGGCGGCAGGAGCGCAGACTCAGCAGGCAGCAGCATGCAGCAGCAGTCAGATGCTGAGCAGGCCAATGTCCTGTTCATGGTCAGAACCAACCGTTTCCCTAAGCTATCGCGCACTGAGCCTGTTGCCACTCCTGTCCCAGAACATCTAATCCCTGAGAACATGACTGATGAGGAGTTCCTGGACTTCTACGCCAGGATGCCACGCTGGGTCATCGACTCCGGTGCCAACAGGCACATCATGCCTTGGCGCTCCTGTCTCACAGACTACCATGCCTTCGATCCCCCAATCCAGCTACAGCTGGGTGGCGCAGGGTCCTCCATCGATGTTCTGGGTGAGGGCACCACTTTTCTCACCAACTCTGAGGGGGAGCAGTGGGCAATCTCAGGTGTGCTCCATGCGCCAGCAGCTGCCTACTGCTATCTCTCTGTCTCTGAGCTCACTCATGCTGGTGTGACGCTTCGCTTCCACGGTGACCAGTGTGACCTGATTGGCCGGGGTAACCCTCCTGAGTGGCAGATGACGATCAGGAAGGCCCCTCCCGGGGTCTACCTCTGGCACATCAGGGCAGTGGCGGAGGGTCGCCGTGTCATGGGATATGGCAATCAGGAGGATGACACCCACCTGTACGACCCTGACAACATCTACAACCCTCTTCCCCATGCGCTTCACATGCAGCCAAACGAGCTTGACCCTCAGGTGTGGCATCAGCGCTGTGGGCATGCTTCCTTTTCTGTTCTCACTCGCATGCAGCGGGAGGGGATGGTACATGGGGTGCCAGTCAAGCGGGAAGGTTTCGCTGAGGCAGCCTGCAGCTCTGCCATATGCCCTGGCTGTGCCATGGGCAAACAGCACCGCCGTGTTCGCTTCGACCTTCCCACCAATGCCCAACCTGTAACAGCTGCCCTGGGCCTCGTTCACATGGACGTATGTGGCCCAATGCCTCATGTTGGCAGAGATGGCAGCCGTTACATTGCCACCTTCCTCGATGAGCACACTGGGCTGTCTGTCATTCAGTTGCTTCCCAGCAAGGACCTGGTGCCAGCAGCCATTCAGCGTGTCATTACAGAGCTTGAGACACAGTCAGGGCATCGCTGCAAGGCACTCAGGTCAGATAACGGCTCAGAGTACTGCAACAAGGCCTTGAGAGACTGGTGCAGCAGCAAGGGCATCCAACAGCAGTTCTCTGCTCCCTACTGCCCTGAGCAGAACGGCAAGGCTGAGCGTCTCAACAGGACCATCATGCAGGCCACACGCAGCATGCTACTGACAGCTCAGCTGCCCCCTGGTTTCTGGGTTGACGCTGCCCTGAAGGCCAACTATGTAAGAAACCTGCTGCCTATCACAGGGCAGCCCGTGACGCCTTGGGAGGCCTTCTATCGTCGCAAGCCTAACCTCTCTGCCCTGCGTGTCTTTGGAGCAACAGCGTGGGTGTATGTCACACAACCCAATCGCAACAAGCTCCAGCCTAAGGCGGTCAAGGGCATCTTTCTGGGCTACGCTGTTGGCAGCAAAGCTTACAAGCTGTGGGTGAATGGCAGGCTGGTTATCAGCAAGGACGTACAGATTGATGAGACAGCTGTGCTTGACCACCACCGCAGCATGCAGCTGCCTGTGCAGTCCCCTGTGCCCAGCGTGCCTGCCCCAGCACCTGCACCCCCACCCCCCTCCCCTTCATCTCATCTACCTCTACCTCTACCTGTACCGTTGCCTATGCCTTCAGCTCCGCCTTCCCCTCAATCTCCCCCGCCCCCTTCTCCTCAATCTCCACAGTCGCCTGCTTCCCCACAGCGCCCGTCTTTGCAGCAGCAACAGTCGCAGCCTCAGCAGCAGGAGCCGCAGCTGCAGGCGCCGCAGCAGCAAGCGCCACAGCCTCAGCTGTCGGGCCAAAGCAGTCCCTCCCCCAGCAGACACAGCGCAAGAGCTGCTGGGGGGGAGGCAAGCAGCAGCACCAGCTCTTCCGCTGCTATAGGCAGTGGGAGCAACAGCTACAGGGGGGGGAGCGGAAATGCAGCTGCCATACCACCCTCGGTACCCGGGGATGGTGGGAGCCTCAACAGAGGTTTTCCAGGCATCGGCAGGTTTAGGTTTCCTGGCCTCCGGCCTATCCCACTGGCAGCTGCAGGACCTGCTGCCTCACCACCTGCACCTGCTCCTGATCCAGCTCCTGCTCCTGAGGCCTCTTTACCTGCTGCCTCAAGAATGCCTGATGCACCAGGGCCTCGGCGCAACCCTGCCAGGTTACGGCAACCACCAATTAGAATCAGGCAGCCTGAGCTGGGTTCCATGACTGTCAGTGACACATCATCCAGTGACACACCCACTGTCCTTGAGGCCTTGTCAGGACCACACGCTGAGTACTGGCGTGAGGCCATGCACACTGAGCTTGCTTCCTTGCATGCTAATGGCACATGGACTCTCGTTGAAAGGCCACCTGGTGCACGTGTGCTGCCCACTAAGTGGGTGCTTAAGATCAAGCGTGATGCCACAGGGGCAATCGAGAAGTTCAAGGCCCGTCTGGTGGCAAAGGGCTTTATGCAAGTCTCAGGTGTGGATGTGGGAGATGTGTATGCACCAGTGAGCAAGCACACCACCCTGCGCGCCCTGCTAGCACTGGCAGCTGCACGGGACATGGAGGTGCACCAGATTGATGTCGAGGCAGCCTTCCTGAACGGCATGCTGCAGCCTGACGAAGTCATCCATGTGCAGCAGCCTGAGGGGTTTGAGGAGGGCAGCCAGAACACTGTGTGCAGGCTGCAAAAGGCGCTGTATGGTCTAAGGCAGGCACCTCGTGCATGGCATGCTAAGCTGAAGCAGGAGCTTGAAGGCATGGGTTTCTGTGCCTCTGAGTCTGATCCAGCGCTCTTTATGCTGTCACGCCCTGCTGGCACTGTTTACCTGCTGGTTTATGTAGATGACTGCCTGCTATGTACAGAAAAGGGTGACTTTGAGAGCCTGGACTATGTGAAGCAGCGCCTGTCATCTGTGTTTGGCATCAAGGACCTGGGACAGACCAGGTGGTTCTTGGGCATGCAGATCAGCAGGGACAGGGCTCAGGGCACACTGCAGCTTGATCAGCAGCAGTACATCAAAGAGCTTCTCAGCACCTAAAGCATGACTGAGGCACACAGTAAGGCAGTTCCCATGGCACCAGGCACCAAGCTAGTTAAGGAGGGTGATGCCTTGGACACTGCGCACCACAGCTACAGTGGCCTGGTAGGTAGTCTGCTTTATCTGTCCTGCTGCACAAGGCCTGATATTGCCTACGCAGTGGGAGCACTGGCACGACACATGGCTGCCCCCACACAGCAACACTGGGCAGCAGCCAAGGCAGTGCTCAGCTATCTTAAGGGCACAGCCAGCCAGGGGCTGGTCTTTGGGGGCAATGACAGCCTGCAAGGCTACTGTGATGCTGACTATGCAGGAGACAAAGACACTGCACGCAGCACCACTGGGTATGTGTTCACCCTGCACGGCGCAGCCATCTCCTGGTCAAGCAGGCTGCAGCCCACTGTAGCCATGTCCACTGCAGAGGCAGAATACATGGCTGCATCAGGAGCAGTGAAGGAAGCAGTGTGGCTAAGGAAGCTCATGCAGGACCTAGGCCTGCCTGGCTCATGTGTTAACATCATGTGTGACAACCAGGCTGCACTGCAACTGCTGAACAATCCCATGGCCTCAGCACGATCCAAGCACATTAGCGTGCATCATCACTTTGCAAGGGAGAGAGCAGCTCGGGGGGAGGTCATGTTCACCTACTGCAGCACATCCGAGATGGCAGCAGATGTCATGACAAAGCCTTTGGCAGCTGTGAAGCTTGGGTATGCTAAGGAGGGCTGTGGGATCAGCTGCATGTAGACAGACACAGGCACACGTGCCTGAAACAGTCTGTCTGTACCCAACCTGCTATACGCATGGACTGGGTTAAGGTGTTGAACAATTAGCACAGGCCCGCATGCCTGCAACAGCTAGCGTCATGTGAAGTTGAAGTTGTTTGCAAATTCAGCAGCTGTACATCTGAGTGGGAGTGTTGTAGATATAGCTCCGGTGCAGATCTTATCTTGCACCGGTGATAGGTCCAGCTGTCCAGCTTCTGAGTGACTCCGAGTGATAGTCGGTATTTAGCGTGGTGACAGGCATTCATAGGCACCCTCGTCTGGTGTCTCGTCTGTCCCACGCTCTTCTACAGGTATGAGAGCCTGCTTCTGTGCCATGATCTAGGCTCTCGCTGTAACAACCCTCGTCTGGTGTCTCGTCTGTCCCACGCTCTTCTACACAATGCCATTACGATGCTCTTCTGAATCTCCAGCAGGCCTGTCCTCTTCTCATTCAGCACCACACGCTCATTGTTGACCGTCAATACTGGTGTTGGCCTCATGGCTTCCTTCTCCAACGTAGCATCAGATGGGTCTATCTTGTGCTTTTGCAGCCACTGATCACTGATGATGCTGAAGGTAGCGCCAGTGTCCATCATAATCTGGCATGTCCTGCTTCCAAAGCGGCGTTGCACGGCACCACTGGCCCACAAGCCAAAAGTAAGACTCAAAGTCTCTGTTTCGCAGCACATCATCAATCTTCCAAGCCTCAGGCAGGCTCACGTTCTGACCACATGCTGTGCCGCTGGTGCAGCGACCGACCACTTGCGTATCCCAGGCCAGCTCCGCCAAGATTCGCAAGCGCTCCATGCTGGCTTGCACCGCATCCAGCCGCGCTTCCAGAAACTGCTTCTCTGCGATCACCCTCCTCACGCCCAATGCTTCCTGGGCCACCACTACGCTTCCCTCGCTCACGGGACTCTTGCAACTCCCGCTCTTTTGCGGCCAACTGAGCTTGCAAGGCCTCCACAGTTCTTTGCAAGTCCTCCGGACTATCGCCCCCTTCCATCGCCGCTCTCGCAGAGTTTCCCTCAGCCGACTGGGTCATTGTACCGCACAAAGGTCTTCCGCACGCAGGCTCGCTAGCCACACAGGCTCACTAGCCACTCAGGCTCTGACAGGCTCACTAGCCACTCAGCGTCCGCACTCCGCCGTCGCCTCACGACTTTTACAAACTGGCGCACTACAGTCGCTTCAATGCAACCACGCTTCCACACGCTCTCTGTCGCTCGTCTCAAACACACCCAGTCCGGCTCAGGGCATCGGTCGGAAACCACTGTTGCGTTAGCGGCTATAGTGTTCTGAGGTATCCATCGTAGATCAGGGCGTAGTCCATCTACCTGGGAATCGGACCCAGCCTCAGAACACCTCACCACTCACACATTCTCATAGGGGACTTTGAGACCTTTCAAATATTCTGTCCGCATGCAATCTTACTCAGCATGGTCACGTAACACTTACACAGCCGTGATCAGCGAGCCTTCCCGACATGCCTACTGCATCAAAGGGCCTGCACGGCCTGGGCGCCCACCAGTGTCGACAAGTGTCCAGGTGGCAAGGTTACTGTAGATGGATGCGGCGTTCTTTTTCAAGCGGTGGCCAGTAGGTACGGTCTACAACAGCACTAGCGCGAGGGCCGGCGGTTATGTCGGGTAACCGGGTGGCTCGCATCTCGCATCGGGCTGCCGCAGCTCGCTCGCAACATACCTAAGCGTTGCAATGGCCCTACTCCTCCACCACATCAAAGCATATACTACGAGCTGCAGGCAGCATGTCCGAAGTAACTGTTTTTTTCTGGTCTCTCCTTCGACGACATTATTGAGAGGGCTGATGAACGACGAGAGCTTCCTATGCTTTCTTATGCTTTCCTATGCTATCCTCTGCTGTCCTATGCTTTCCAATCCTTCCTATTCTTACTACGCTTAGTGCGGGGTGCCATCGCTATCAATGGCCGCCAGTCTGCATAATTTGCGCCGCTGATGGACGCTGGTGGTAGCTTGGAGGAACCAGAACGACCTCTAGTACTTTCGCAGCCTGGTGAGCGCGAGATGATGGGGTAATTTAGACATGAGCATGGTAGGTATGTCTGGGTGTATCTATGGGTGCTAACCTAAAGGATACGCTACCAAAAGTTGCAGAAGTTCTCGGGGCACACCGCTTGGATCTCTACAGGAGGTCAGCACGGCGTTTGATGCACTTCCCGCCTAGAAATGAGGTTTCAACTAACTGTAATTGCATGAGCCTCCCAACCTGCGCAGGGCAGATGTAACACACTGCAGATCCTTCCCGTAGGAGCTATGAGCATACCCCAAACCAGACGGATGCGTAGCAGCAACAAGCAGCAAATCGACCTCAAAAACAGCACTGCAGATTTGCATGCCGGCACCCCATCGCGGCACGCCGACCGACCGACTAGTGACCGCTCTACCACGTTCGTCGTTGCGGCGTTGTTGATTCATGTGCACTACCGTCAGGGTGCAAGGAGTCACTGGTGCCAGGATACCGCGGAGGGGGGCAATGTTGACTTTAGCCCGTCCCTCGCAGGCCAAGCTGCGGAGCACCACGCCGCAGCGGGGCGTCGCGGTTTGACCTCTTGGAGTTCAGTATACGCGACAAAAAGTGACGGTACATTTTATCGAGCCATTTTACCTGACCTTGTGGGACCTGACTGATAGGTTCTCAAACTGTCCTGCATAGCACTGCATGTGCTGTATTGGTGCCCCTTTGCAGCGGAGGTGGCCCCGGCTGGTCGGCATCTGATGAGTACCGAACCGTTCTTGAACAGTGAGAGCCATCGGCCGCGTCTGGGCACCTGGCCAAACCTTGAGCCAGGGGTTGACAAGCCAGGCCAGGCTGCAGCGCCACAGCCACACCGCGAGGTACGCATGTGTGGGCTGCATGGACCCCTGCCACATACTGCCTGCTACTAAACATGGCACTGGTGTGTGCACTCCTCGTGCTGCCACTCCCTTCTACTTTGCAGCTGCATCCACTGTTGGTGCTGTGACATGTGAAGCAGCTGTGTTTGCTGTCGTGCATGCTCGCTGGCTACTTTTTGGGGATGTGTTGTCGTTGGCTGTTGGCCACTAGTTACAAGCTGTTGTGAGGCAGGAGGCAGGGCCAGTGACCATATACGCCGTGTACGAAGGAGCCACTAAGCGGATGATGTCAATCTCTACAACATGCAGCTCATAGCTGCGTCGCTGTCTTGCTTGTGCGTAGATGCTGGAGACGAAGAATGTGTTGGTGGCGGACTATAGCGACGCCGACGAAATCGCCGAGTATGACCGGGTGAAGGGCAAGGAAATTTCACGGTGGCCAGCAGTAGATGGCAATGTGCGACTGTTTTGCTGTCAACTTGTGCACAGGCTTATACTTTGGCATAGCTGGTTTCGAGCTGTTGATAACTACAGCCTAGAGTCTAGGGGGGATTACTCGTTGATGACACGTTGAAGCAATAAGGTTCGTAGCCTACAAGGCCCAATGGGCGGTCGCGGGCCCGGCCGTCAATGCCCGGTGCAGCCGTTGTCTGCCCTTCGACAGCCGGTCGTTCACCAGCTTGTAGCGCTGCAACTATTTCTTTTCAGGAGGTAGCAAAGCCTCCACACCCTTCCAGCTGCACAGCCCCAGGGCCGGGGGAAGGGAATCGGGCGACACCTTGTGGTTCACATCATGCCCCACACCGACTTGTCATTCTGCTGGCTGCGGGCTGGGCGCAACCTTGATCACATGTTGAGTGTGTATTCTACTGTTGCTAATGTTAGATCAGTTAGCATTGGCACACTAACCCCAATGGGGCAATGCTTGTTGATATGCAGCAGGATCTTGAAGCACGGATTAACAGCAGAGCAGTCCCGCTAGCCTCTAGTTGTAGCTAGAGGCTAGCGGGGGCATTTTCTAGCAATTTGGGTTTTCCGTGAAAAATACAGCCCGTGAAAAATACAGCCCGTAGCCCAACTCAGCCATACCCCCCCTCTTGGGGCTGCTGGTAAAGAATAACGAGCAGCGTGACCCACTACGATGCACCATGCCTGCCTAACAAGCACCCCTTACAAAACTGTGACCCTGAACTCGCAAACTGAACCACACCCAGCGGACAGCCCAGCAAACATTAAGTGCCAAGCTCTCTCAATATGGCACACAACTGGGCAGATTCCTGTTCACATTGCCCCGCATGAAGAGTGTGGTCGCCCGCTTGCCAGCCCACTTCAGATCCAGTGCTGTCTTCGACTTGGCCTTCTTGTGCTCCAATGAAACAGCCTCGTCCCTGATGCTGATCCCCAGAGCGCGGTACCTGCACAGAAGGCGCCGCACCATCAAGGCCAAGATGCAGCATATGACAAATGCACACACGCCACATTGTCGTGATCATGACGACCATGAAGACACAGACAGGTACACCAGAGGGTCACTGGTCGCATATAGACATTCAGGACACATGCAACTGTGCACTTGACACATCTCTGCGTGCACCAGCTGCACAGCTACACAAGCCAGCTAACTCACTTGGCCAGCATGGTGTTCACCGTCACAATCTGTCGATCATCCCCATGTTTGTGGCGCTGCTTGTAGTAGCGCGCAAACTCCCTGCTGCCAATGACTTTACCGCCGCCACCTCCAGCTGCCGCAGGGATTAACAGCTCATAGCCACTTGACACCATCACAGCAGGCGCCTCGTCGCCAGTCAACGCAAGTGACTTGTTGCCTAAGGAGACGACAGTACCAGAGCAGTGGCACCATGCTTGCAAAGGCGCGCACACACACGAGGCTTGACCTGGCCACCAGTCTTGTCAACATCACCAAAAAGCCTTTGTCTATCAGCGTTGCTGTGACACACATAAACTAGATGTGTCATGTGTCATGCTAGCCACCAACATACATGCCATTTGTGCTACATCGACATGGTGTGATTGCAAACCTGGAACGTGGTGGAGGTGCGGGGTGTGACTTACGGACTGAGTTGTTGGCCTCGTCTTCACTCTCGGAGCCTGGCTCGGCCTCGTAATCGTAGAAGTCGGCGTACTCCTCCTCGTTGTCCTCGTACACCATCTTGCAGCGCCCGCTGTCTACCATGTGCCGCTGCACAGCATGAAGCGAGCGGAAGGAACGCGACTTCTCGTCATCACCGCGAGAGTACAAGGGGATGTGGCCGTACTTGAGCTTGGCTCCCTGCGGATATCGACGTGACACGGGGACGTGGCGCAGGGCCAACAAGGTGGACGGCATGCTCTGCTGCCACATTCCTGCGCGCACCGTATGCTAACAGGGTCTCCCGTTGGAAGCATGTCTATGTCCTCAGCGACTCAACAAGCACAGCGTACTGCTAGCTGCTAGTGTGGTGCTTTCCTGCAACTTACCAAGTACTTAACAAGGCCTTCTGGGTCTTTCAGGAACTGTGAATCAGGCAAGTAGAAGCCAAAGGTACGCCACATATACTCCAGGTTGGCATCAAAAGACCTGTCAGTGGCACCAGACAGGCGGAGTGTAGAGCTTGCTTCAAGCCGTATCAAAAGGCAGGCAGGCCATTGGGAGGCTGAGCACAAGGTATGAGTGTGATGAACCTGGGGAGACAGAGCTGGGACGCAAGGCAAAGCAGGGCAGGGCGTTGTTGAGGATAGCATAACCAACTTGCAGTGCGGGTCAGAGTATAGACATGTGCCATGCATGGCAATTGGTAACATCACACAACTGAGAGCACAAAGTCAGCAACCCAACAACTACTGAGTGTACTTTTCTGCTGCACCACCACTTGCAAGCCAGCTCTTATCTGCCACTGCAACGACCCATTGCAAGGACAATTTAGACACGGCTGCAGTGCTCTATATGTCTATGTCATAGACACTACAGCCAGGTGCACGCCCAGTGGATGAGCCACTGGGGTTGGTTGTTCGGCTACAGCTCTACCTAAATGGCATCTAGGGACTCCGGCACTTACTTGCTGACATGGTTGTCAAACAGGCTGCAGCGCAAGTCCCAGTCTTCCCACTCCTGCTCGCTTGCATCACCTGCTCCTTGCTGCCCTGGCACTGCTGCAGCTGTGGACTGCTGAGGCAGAGGCGCCACTGCATCATCCTCGTCTGAGGCTGTCTCCCACCCACTGTCATCCCCCTCTTCATCCTCATCTCTGCTGCTCACTGCTGCAGGCGCCTGCATGCAAGCCATGTGCAGCACACATTGGCATACATATCTGGTGGCCCACTTCAAGCTGCCTGCCTTGCACGACATCATATGGCTGGTACACAAGACGCAATGTACACCTTGCATGCTGAGGCACTAACCTTTGCATTGCCTGCGCTCTTGGAAACAGGCACAAGCGTGTAGCCTGAACCTTGCTGCTGCTGCTGCTGTGCTGCTGTTGGGGCAGCTTTGTTGCTGATCCCACTGGCTGCAGAGCCTGCAGGCAGATGGTAAGAATGGATCGATGGCAGGGCACAACACAAACTAGCCTTGGCTCTCAGGCTGAGCATGCCTTGGTCAAACACATGCCTTGTGTTGCTTCTGCATCAACAACCCTCCTTATGCTGATGACCGGCTCGGGTGCTGCTTCCCCGGACTTGCGCACAAGCTCCAGGTACTTGTTTGAGCGCACGTGGGACTGCCATGTTTGCTCATTACGGAAGGTCTTACGTGTCAGAGGGTCGAACCATACCCGTACGCAGCCAGGGGGCACGGTTGCGGTTGCTGTGGAAGCCTGCGCTGAGGCAAGCTGGGCTTTTCGCGCCTCAAACCACTCGCGGGTCACCGGCGGCAGGCCTGCCACTTTGCGTTTGAGGTTGTAGCGATGGAAGTCGCTCTTGTAGTGCTCTTGTAAGCTCTCTCGGTCCGTCACCACCGCACCCGTCGAGGATACAAGGGTTGCGGGACCCTGCTGAGAGCTGGCTGCCTGCATCGTCGGTACCGCCTCATCAGCACCAACTATGCGAAAGTCTGCCATAAGCGTCGCCGCGGCGTGTGCTTTCGTTCGTCAGGTGCTGCAGCGGTGCTGATATAACACTGCAAAGCGCCTGCTGCCTTTGGTTAACAAGTTTTAATCCCTACAGCCCTCATGCAACACCAAAATAAAGCATGAGTTGTAATCAAACACAGGCTGCGAGATCGCTGTTGTAAAGGCTACTGACAGTGTGCCTAATGCCCACTTCAGCTCAGCCTTCTGGTGTGTGTGCCTCCAGGCTACTACTAGCAAGAGCTCTACCCTACTCTATAGCTCTTACTCACACACATCCCCTTCGTGAGGGGTTTGGTATCTTGTTTTCTTGGATTGTCTTGCTGTAGCTGGCTATCGCCGCCACTTGCGCCGCCACTTACGCAGCAGGGCCTTGTCACGCAAGTACACCCACTCCTGGCCTGGCCGGCCTGGCTTTGGCATGGCTGGGCGGCCATCCCAGTAGCACAGCTCGGTGGGGCGTGGGCCTGGGCCGACTGCACAGCGGCGGATGTTCAGCGCGGCTGACACGTCCCGGTCGTAGAACCTGCACATGGTGTGGGAAATGCATTGAGTCAAGTCATGGCCCATGTCATGTGTCACCTCATGTGGGTATCCCCCCGTTTCCAATTGATCGGAGCGGAGCTCATGGAGGCTCATGGAGCGGAGCTGCCCCTGCAATGCCGTATAGCCGTTTCCAATGCGAGGAGAGGAGCGCTGCATGGACGCTTTTTGACGCTTTTGGGCGACCCGTGACCGCCGCGTTGAGGGCCTTCCGATCATCACGCTGCTGCTGCCGCTGCAAGGGACGCTACTGCTGCCGCTGCTGCAAAAAATTGCATTGTCGAGCAGCTCTAGCTCCAGCTCTAGCTCCAGCAGCGGCAGCAGCCATCTAGCTCCATTCGGCTTAGCGCATATACGGCTTAGCGCATATACGGCAGGTTTGCACCCTGCCACAGCTTTGCACCCGCGTTGCAGAAACAGCAGGACCTCTGCAGGCTGGTGCACTGTACGGTACTGTCTTCTGTTGAACAGGCTAATGTTAGTGGTGGTGCCCTGCTGGGTGTGCGTATGTATTGTTGCCGGTGCAATGCTTAGGGCAGGAGGCTACCCCTCCCATTGAACCACCAACCCCCCTAACGGTAAGGGACAACGGCTTTTCCGGACTCATTTCTGCACAGATTCACACGCGGATTGAAGCGTCGGATAGCGGCTGCGCTGAGGCACTCGCTGAGCCGGTTGGGCATGTTGCCGGGTATCCGACCCTACCGAGCCTGCGGACTTGATGTACGTTGACCCACTAGCAGTGAGTCCCTGTTTAACGCGATGGTTAGTGCGCGATGTGCGAGGAGCCCGACCTCATGTCCAACATGATAACCAACATGCGCTGGCTCAGGGGCTCTGGAACTAGGAGGAGACCACAGTAGGAGCACACCAGTGGCAGCTGCATCGATCCCTTGTTGATTAGGCTCCAAAAGGTGGGCAAACCCTCCTCCATGCTCCCCACTATGCTGATGCCAGTATGACGACCATCGAAGTGAATCGAAGTCTCTAGCCCTGCGTCATTGGGTAGGGAACTGAACTGAGGACCCCCTGCCAAAGTCTCAACTCTTCCCAAGATTTCCCAAGAGGGGTTTTAGAAGCTTGCGTGTGCACATGCCTGCAGGTATGGGCTTGCACTCCAAATCCCACCCCTACAGATGGAAGGGGGGCCATGCTGCCCGCTGTGCGTGTTGTGCAACGTGTACGCCCGCTGGCAGCACTAGCCGGGTGGAGATCCATGTGGAGGGGGAGGCAGCCTCCTGCCGCTCCGGACGCAGTCACACAGCCAGCTCCATCCCATGCCCAGTCTCTGCTTCACACCCACGCAAGCAACTGCACGGCCTGGGCCAGCCCCTGCCCCCTGCCCCCACCATCTCCCAGACCAACCACCCTCGCACCCATCGCAGTCCCAGCTGCAGGGGTCCAGCCAGCACCACCCGGCCCTGCTGGCACTGCTGCACCTACCGGGGCTCTCCATCCTCACTAGGCCTGCCACCAACCCACTGACCTCACCTGCTGAGGAGCAGCAGCCCATCATGTGAGTGCCCCTGCTGGATGATGGGCTGACATGATGGGCAAGCCAGCTGCACAACATCAGTTGCACACTCTTCCCCTCTACCCCACTCTCCAATACGCCGGTTGACAGCATGCCATCAGCCTCCATGCAGCCACCAATCCAGCCGCTGCCTCAAGCCCAACATGAGCCTAGCCCCAGCCCCAGCCCCAGCCCTCGCCCCCGTGCCAGCGCCTGCCCTGGTCCCCACTCTTCCCCTCATCCCAGCCCTCGCCACCACCTCAGCCCTCATCACCGCCCCTGCACCAGCCCCCACCCCAGCCCCCCCGGCTGCCTCAGCCCCAAGCCCAACCCCTGCCCCTGCCCCAGCTGCAGCCCTAGCCCCGACCCCTGCCCCTGGCACGACCAAAACCAAAAGGGGTGTGTGTATGAGGCCCTCCATCACAAAGCCATTTGTGGCCATGCCCATGTTCGATCAGAAGAGGGATGACAAGCGTTGATATGATGAGTGCCTCAACCTGCTCATTTGCACCAGATAGCGTGATGCAGGTGTGCACCTTGGGCAAGAAGCTGAAGATGTTGGACGAGTATCGCAAGGCAGTGGGGTTGTATGTGCCAGCCGGTACCTTGCGTGCTGACCTACGATACAGCATTTAAATGAGCAGGCAGAGTGCGACTGAGCTGGCTGTGTAAGATGTTGAGAACGTTGAGGACGTTGAGAAAATTGGGCTCCATGCGTAAAGTGTACCGCAGTGTACCGCAGCGGAGAACTCTGCATCCTGCGTTGTGGGTGTTGTGAAGCGCGCAGATTGCGCAGAGCGAAACCGTTCGCGTGCCTGGCAGGTTGCCGGTCACCGTGGGTGCCAGCAGCTCGGGCGCGCAGGCGCAAGCGCGGCGCAAAGATAAGGCGTTCCGCGTTAAAATGACAACTCAACTCTCACCAGGCACGCCGCAAAGTCAAATGTCCCTTACGTGGTGGTTCAATGGGAGGGGTAGCCAGGAGTGCACGAGGTCACCCCCGCCATTGGCTGCACCCCTGATAACTATCCGACTCATCTTTAAGAGTTTTTCAGCGATTTTTGCGCAGGGCGGTGCAACTCACCAGCGCGAGGCTAGCGGGCTGCTCGTGCTGATGTGCACCTTTGCCGGGGCGGGCGAGGGTGTTGGGAATTCTGGTCGCGTTGTGCCGGGAATGGCCTGCTTAGTGGGGCTGTGATCAGCGAATAGCTATCGCGCTCAGCGGCCCAGCATTTCAAAAATTTGAATTTCTTGTCGGGCGCAGGACCCCCCCGACATGTGTAAAAGTGCTAGTTCTAGTGCTGATAATGTGCCGGGGAGTGCTGGTGTGGCTTGTGGGCTGTCCCTGCACCACAACGTGCGACAACAAGCGTGCGACGCGTGTCACGTAAGACCATGTCAAGTTTCCATGAAATGTGCATTTTTTCCAGCCGGTTATCTGTTCAACCAAGACGGCAAGAGATAGACTGCAAGTTCAGTGCGGCTCCTTGTGTGGGCTTCTAACGTGTAATCAGGAAACAAGCGCGTTGTATTCATGTGTGGGCCGTTTGTGATGCTCCAAAGTAGACCCCAATGCAGTTTACACATCAATTGTCCGCCTCATATTCAGCCTCCAGCTCCTCACTTAGCAGCTCTCTGCGCACTAAACGACGCAACTCCCTACGACTATCTTGCCTCTCCCACCCCATGTGCATGCGATATCGTTCACAGTGTGTTACAGTCCTGCTTTGAATCCAGAATGCATATGTTTTGAAATGCGCATGCAGATCTTTTCAGCCCTGCATGCGAGACCTGGGTTTGTCATGGCTTACTTTGTCATGACGGTTGTTAGTTATTCTGGGCTTACTTATGCCTGAGCGCTGCTTAGTGTCGGGACTTTTGGAATTCGGACTTCTGACTTCTGGGGACTCTGGATCGGATGACTGGTTCAGTGACGTAGGAATGCGATGGAAAGTGTTTTACTGATGCCATCTTCTTGACGATGTAAGTACAAAGCACTGCCACGCTAGTCGGAAGCTGTCTACGAGTACGTAGTCAGCCACAGCGGCAACATGTATCTGGCGGCTGCAGCCGGAGTTTAGTTCGCAGCCAGCCATGCATCCTGACCGCGCAGCAGCACTGTAACATTTGGTTTCCTCGCATCGATCATCGGCCTGTGCTCTTGCCTCGCAACGCAGAGCCTTCGAGAGCACCTCCGGTGCAACAATTCTGAAGGCTCAAGCTACGGCTGACCCATCAGCACCATCGCAATGTAAGCTTGCCCAGCTGCTCAACTCGAAACGCTGACCTGCAGTGTTTGTACCTGCAGTGTTTCAAATGCCTACCCGCGAAAGCGGTGCCCACCTGCGAAAGCAGTGACTACCCGCGAGAGCGGTGTTTACCTGCGTTAGCAGTGATTACCTGCTGCATGCAGTGCTACCTGCTCTTTGCAGTGAACTCTGGACTTCCGTACCTCGCGGGACCTCAGTACCTCGCGGGACCAGCCCGGCAGCTTAGCTTTCGCATCTTCACTTCGCAGCCGAGTTGACATGCAGCACACCACCGTCAACCCCACCACCACCCTCACGATACGTTGACATTGTAAAGCCAGCCATGTTTAATTGGTTGTGTCTCGGCTTCACATTAGACCAGTCCATCAGGGCACACAGGCGGGCTAAAGCATCAAGCACGGTGCCTCTAGCTACAAAGCCATCAACACAGTTACAACATTACATTCCACTGACTCAACTTACCATCATGCCACATCACTGCTATGAGCCTCACCCCCCAACCCACATCATCACCAGCTGTTGAGCTGTGAGCACATCCCTCTGCTTACATAACGCTGACACCAGCGAACCCACTGACACCAGCTGACCCACTGACACCAGCCGCTGAGCTGTGCGCATACACAAGACACATACTCCAGCTACCCACAATCCACACCAAGGACAACCTGCAGCAGCAGGTCAGCACATCATTGGCATGACAAGCAGAGCTAGACCAGCTCAGCAGCCAGCCACAGCTCTCAAGCCGCTAGCGGCACAGCTAGTGCACACTCTGGCAACCCAGGCAACACCTAGGGAAGCACACAACGGCACACAGCAGGGCAGACGCACCTGCCTGGACGGCCACACACATTGGGTGCACAGGCTTCAGCCTCTGCATAGCACCAACCATAGCACAATCCGCAGTTGCACAACGAGATAACGAGAAGACAAGAACAAGCAATCACACACACAGAGGAGGGCGCGTCGACCGCCAACGAAAACACACGCAGAGGGCGCGTCAAACGTCCTGGGCAATGAGATCCCGAACAAATACAACACAGCAAACAACAACGAATACACAAACACACACAGCAAGGGGCGCGTCTAACGTCCGGGGCAATGAGATCCCGAACAAATACAACACAACGCAGGGGAAAGAAAACCCGAACACACACAAACACGAAGGAGTAACTCTCCACACGCAGATGTACAGTACCAGCGCCACCGAGCGGCTGCACTGGCTGGCAAGAAGGCCGGTTCACGTCGAGAATACCACATGCGTCGCACAATGGTGTCTTCCATGTGCACAACAGTTCACCCAACTGTTCACGTTTACCACCACCTCTATCAATCACAACATCTACCAACTTCTCTTGCTACCACCTTCTCTTCCTTTCTTATGCATCACTCGGCTGCTGATTTCACGTCTGGACATGTCATCACCGCGAGCTGAAGCCAGCTCTGGAGTGGAGAACAAGACAACATCGAGGCACTTAGCTCGTGCTCTCTTGCACCTGGTGTACATGTAGCGTGGTGCATGCCTGCTTGTTTGCATGTAGCATGTGCATGGTTGCTTTTACCTGCCTGCCTGCTTTTCACTGCCTGCCTGCTTTGTGTTCAAATGACTGTCTCACCCAGACGATGCAAGCTCCGGGACGTAGCTTTTTGGAGTGGGGGAGAGTGTTACAGTCCTGCTTTGAATCCAGAATGCATATGTTTTGAAATGCGCATGCAGATCTTTTCAGCCCTGCATGCGAGACCTGGGTTTGTCATGGCTTACTTTGTCATGACGGTTGTTAGTTATTCTGGGCTTACTTATGCCCGAGCGCTGCTTAGTGTCGGGACTTTTGGAATTCGGACTTCTGACTTCTGGGGACTCTGGATCGGATGACTGGTTCAGTGACGTAGGAATGCGATGGAAAGTGTTTTACTGATGCCATCTTCTTGACGATGTAAGTACAAAGCACTGCCACGCTAGTCGGAAGCTGTCTACGAGTACGTAGTCAGCCACAGCGGCAACATGTATCTGGCGGCTGCAGCCGGAGTTTAGTTCGCAGCCAGCCATGCATCCTGACCGCGCAGCAGCACTGTAACACAGTGTTTGTTGGTCAGTTTGCCAAAGCACACCTCATCATGCAGCAAATCGGAATGGTACAACATCAACAATGCATAACACTCTTTGTCCTCCCTCACCTCCTGCACAGTGTCTTGAAACATGGGCATGGGCTCAAGTGGGGTGGTGGTGTCAGGCTTCATGCACGGCTGGCATGGCACACTCATGCACGTGTTGCATGCACAAGCAGCCATGGCCCATTGAGGCTGCTCCCTGTCAGGTGTGAACACCATGCGGTGCATCGCCCTGCACCCCTTTACATCAGCATGCATGCGCTCCACATCAGCCTTAGGCATACTGCATACAACTGCTTGCCTAGCGTCGTCTAGCACCAGGTAGCGCCGAAACATGATGTGACCACGAAGCCTGTGGCTGGCACTGGTGTCTTGTGCATGGCATGGCACAGCAAAATGCTGGTTAGCCCAATCAGTCAGCACAGCAGCCCCACACACTTTTCCCACGAGTTCAGGATGCACTAGCATCTGCTCCCTCCACTCCCTCTTAGCCACCCCACCCTCAGAGTCATGCGTGCTCTTGAAATGCGATGTGGCACCATATGACCATTGCACAGGCACCCCAAACCTATTGGCTAGGTGCCAATGCAACCTAATGGCCTTGGCCCCCTTGAACTGTGATGCACAACCATCTGAACACAAACACAGCTGCCTCATGTCCATCTTGCCCACCCACCCCTCTCCATCTGGGTGCCTCCTGCCTTGCAGCAAACACTCAATCACTTGCACAAGGGCCGTGGTGGAAGCCTCAGCTGACTGGTCACACTTGTCAGCACTCACAAAGACAGACTCCTCCCTGTAGTTGCCAGCCATGTCCTGCACATGCCACGAACACTGACATGGTCCTCTGCTTCCAGTATGCTCCCTGACATGCTATGTCTTGGTGGATGGTGAGCTTCTCTGACCAGTCACACGACACGACAACTAGACCTGGTGTGTTCTGCACAGCGGCACAGTGCGCCCTAAAGGTGGCACGCTGATGCTTGGCAAGGTAATGATGCCACAACTGCTTCTGCATGAGGTCATTCAGGCCAACCACCAACTCACCCAACGTGGTTTGGACTGTGGCCAACTCTACGCCTTGCCCATTGTCTAGCTTCTTGAACTGACGATACTGCAGCTGCACACCCTCACGCTCCGCCTTCACGCCCACCTTCCTATCCTTGCAGGCGGCACACTGACGCTGCAAGCAGGTCAGGCTGGGCTTGGCGCCAACCTTGCATGGGCACACAAACCAGCTCTGCACCGTGGCATAGTCCAGGTCAACCCTCACGTCTGCACCCCCAGCTGTACCCCCTGCTATAGCATCCCCCCCATCGCTGTTGGTGTCACTGTCACTCTCGCTGTCACTGTCGCTATCATCTGGTGGTTGTGGGTCCTCAGGCACCACAAGGCTGTCCATGTGCTTGCCGAGCTGGTCTAGCAAGAGCTCGCAGGTCTCACAGGGAATGCACACACACACTTGCTTGTGAGCAGCGGTGATGCGCTTCACCCACGGCGGGCGCAACATCTCAAAGGTGGTGCTACCCACTTTGAGATTTACTGGGCACTCCCGCTCGTACTCCAGGTACAGCTTCTTGAGGGAGCGGTCCACGTAGCGTCGTGACATGCGCACCTCGCTCTTCTTGCTGCTCCTGCCACGACATCAACAGTGGTGGGCAGCTGTGGGGGGGGCTGTGGGCATGCGGGGTGTGCCAGCCAGCCAGCGGTTATGCAACCAGCCTACCCTACCCATGCAGCCCTACCCATGCAGCCACCCAGCCAACTAACCTGCAGGAGGCCACCCAACCCATGCAGCCCTACCAGCCCATGCAGCCAGCCTACCCAGCGGTCACGCGCACGTAGTAGCGCCGCACGTCCTTGTACATGGGTGACGGACTGCTGTGCTCCTCAAAGAAGTTGCGCACGTACTCCAGCTGGTCCTGGCTGAGACAGCGGCGGCCGCGCCGGAGGGGCGCTGCTGCCCAATCTGCTGCTGCACCAGCTGCCAGGTTGGACAGGTGGCTCCTCCTGGCACGCTTGACTGCATGGGGCGTGATGCCCAGCTGCCTGGCCGTCCTCTTGATGCCATGCTGCTCAATGCCCCTGCCCATAGTCATGATCAAGGCAGTGTTGAACGGCTGCTGGTTTGTTGAGCGCTGCCCACCCGGGGCGGGCTTGATGCCGGCAAGCACAGGCCTGAGGGACTCCACCATGATGCCCCCCAGCACCTGGTCAGGGGTGGGGGGGACCACGCCAGTAGCCAGGCTGACCACAGACCGCATGCGGCGGTGCTGCTGCAGCCTGTCCAGCAGCCCTGCACCCGCCTCCACTGGGTACTTCTGAAACTCATTCAGCAGTGGTTGCAGCTTCCGCTGCCAGGTCTGGGGGGAGTTGCTGAGGAACTGTGGCTGCTGCTGCTGCTGCTGCCGGTGCGAGCGCAAGTCCCACACCGGGCGTGGGGAGAGCGGCTGTTCGGTGCAGCCCCCTTGCCTCCTTGCCCCCTTGCCTCCTTGCCCCCCCCCCTGTTGCCCCTGCCCTTTCCCCCCCCCCCCTGCTGCCCCGGCTGCCTCTGCCTCTGCAGCAGCTCGAAGCACAGCAGCCACAGCTGCCGCAGCAATAGATGCTGCCGCTCCTTGAGGCTCATCCAACCTGCACAGCAGCAGCAACAGCAGGGCAGCTGGGGTGGATGTCTAGCTATGGCTGGTGACAAGCAACATGTAGTTGGGGCAACAGTAGTTGGGGCAACAGTAGTTGGGGCAACACTCACTTTGCAGGTTGGGAAGGTAGTGGCTGCTCCTGCTCATCAGCCACTGGCAGCGCGGCGAATCTGTTGCTAGTCGTCAGCAACACTGTGGGGGCTGCACTGTGCACACGCTGAGCTGCTGCGCGTGTGGCCGAAGTCTGCGCGGCAGGCTGCCATGCGCGCTCTTTAGCGGGGGTGTAATGCTCACACAGTCCTCCCACAAAGGCCATCCAGCACGTGGCAGCGGGGGTGTTGTTAAAAACCTGGTGGCTCCACCACACCTCTGCACCCCCAGTGAGACGACCAGCAGCGTAGGGGACCCACAGATCCACAGGCATGCCCCATGCGCTGAAGTACTTCGCCAATGACCTCCCCCAGGCCCTCACAACCAACCCACAGGCTGTGCCCCCATGGAGGGGTGGTGGTGGCAGGTAAGAAGAGCTGGAGGGCGGTGGCTGTTTTGGGTTGGATTGAGCTTGCTGCGCAGGCCTGGGCTGAGGGGGAGGGGGCGCGGTTGCCGACAGCAGGCTTTGGTGGGCACCCACCACTGCTGAGTAGGGCAGCCCAGGGATGCGCAATGCATGGGTTACATTATGGAGCCTGCACATGCACACAAGGTTTGTGGTACGTGTGGTGTGGTGTGGTGTGGTGTGGTGTGGTGTCACTCCTACAATTTAGTCCCTGCGTTTGTCCCTGCGTTCTACCGACCTTGTCCGATCGGGCTGAAAATTTGATAGAAGTCAGTATTCAGAAAACAAAACATATTTTTCAAGAAAATATTTGGAAAAATCCAAAAGCTGTTGCGCTGTGGCCCGCAACCTATCCCTGCACTTATCCCTGCACCTACGCCCCAGGGCCACAGCGCAGCCGCCTTTGATTTTTTCAAAATATTTTTCCAGAAAAATATGTTTTATTTTCTGCAAACTACCATCTATCAAAATTTCAGCCCGATCGGACAAGGTCGGTAGAACGCAGGGACAAACGCAGGGACTAAATTGTAGGAGTGGTGGTGTGGTGTGGTGTGGTGTGGTGTGGTGTGGTGTGGTGTGGTGTGGTGTGGTGTGGTGTGGTGTGGTGTGGTGTGGTGTGGTGTGGTGTGGTGTGGTGTGGTGTGGTGTGGTGTGGTGTGGTGTGGTGTGGTGTGGTGTGGTGTGGTGTGGTGTGGTGTGGTGTGGTGTGGTGTGGTGTGGTGTGGTGTGGTGTGGTGTGGTGTGGTGTGGTGTGGTGTGGTGTGGTGTGGTGTGGTGTGGTGTGGTGTGGTGTGGTGTGGTGTGGTGTGGTGTGGTGTGGTGTGGTGTGGTGTGGTGTGGTGTGGTGTGGTGTGGTGTGGTGTGGTGTGGTGTGGTGTGGTGTGGTGTGGTGTGGTGTGGTGTGGTGTGGTGTGGTGTGGTGTGGTGTGGTGTGGTGTGGTGTGGTGTGGTGTGGTGTGGTGTGGTGTGGTGTGGTGTGGTGTGGTGTGGTGTGGTGTGGTGTGGTGTGGTGTGGTGTGGTGTGGTGTGGTGTGGTGTGGTGTGGTGTGGTGTGGTGTGGTGTGGTGTGGTGTGGGTTATGAAAGGTGTGGTGGTGGATGCTTGGGAGGGCATGCATGGGAACTGCGTACCTTGGCATGGGCGCTAGTGTTATGTCCTGGCGTGGGCGCTTGAAGATGGATGACCTGAGGGACCCAGGGACCTGGGGAGAGCATGTAGAATGGTCTGGGAGGGGGTGGTTGGTGCTGACAGCCTGCTGGACTGCCGCCTCTTGCAGCTGCTTCTCCACCTGCTGCTGCTTCAGTCGCAGGTCAGCCTGCTGCTGCTGCAACATGTGTTGCTGTGCTGCCAGCTGCTGCTGCACCTGGCGTTGCAATTCAGCCCCACTGTGTGCATCGAGCTGTTGCTGCAGCCTGTAAAGCTGCTGCTGCAACTGCAGCTGGTGCTGCTGCTGAGCCACTTGCTGCTCCCTCTGCTGCATGTCTGCCTGTTGCTGCTGCAGCTGGTGCTGCTGCTGAGCCACCTGCTGCTCCCTCTGCTGCATGTCTGCCTGCTGCAACTGCAGCTGGTGCTGCTGCTGAGCCACCTGCTGCTTCCTCTGCTGCATGTCTGCCTGTTGCTGCTGCAGCTGGTGTCGCTGCTGAGCCACCTGCTGCTCCCTTTGCTGCAGGTCCGCCTGCTGCTGCTGCAGCTGGTGCTGCTGCTGAGCCACCTGCTGCTTCCTCTGCTGCATGTCTGCCTGTTGCTGCTGCACCTGATGTTGCTGCTGAGCCACCTGCTGCTCCCTCTGCTGCACCTGGTGTTGCTGGTCAGCCAACTGCTGCTCCCTCAGGTGCATGTCTGCCTGCTGCTGCTGCAGCTGCTGTTGCTGCTCAGCCACCTGCTGCTCCTTACGTTGAAGTTCATCCTGCTGGAGGTCCTGCAGCTGTTGCTGTAGATGTTGCAAGCGTTGGGTGTCAGCAACTTGCTGCTCCCTCTGCTGCAGGTCAGCCTGCAGCTGGTGCAACTGTGCCTCATAAGCACCAGCATCAGCCTGTGCCTGGGCCTCAGCCTCAGCAGCACCAGCCTGGGCCTTGGCCTCAGCCTCAGCAGCCCTGCGCCGGGCCATAACCTCCCTCGCTTTTTGCGCACCGGCACATCTAGCCTTTGACCCCCTTTTCTTGTCAACCATGGCCTGCACAACGGCAAACACAGTTATTAGCTCCGTTTCTGCATTATTTTTACTAATTCTTGCCGATCGTGGTTGCTCAGGAGCCACAAGCACCAATAATCAGGAAATCGTGTGCAACCTGAATCGCTGCCACATGTCGACCGAACCTGTGTTCAGCAGTAATGCGCCGTCGCGGTCACGCTCCCAACTCGCAATGCCATCGACCTGCAGATTGGGCGCCGTTTGATGACGAAAGGTGACACTTTGGAGCGGGGGGCAAGGGAGCAGGCCGGAAGAGGGTTTCGATGCAGCAGGTGAGCTTGGGAGTGGGTTTTGATGCGTGCTGAGACGTTGCAACACTAATGCGTGCTAACCTGAAAAGTTGGCATGTCCAGTCAGGTTGCGCCATTCACGCCGCTCTGGGTCCAGGCTGCCTAAAGATGTCGCTAAATGTGTGTGCGATGCTTCAGAACACGTCGCGTGTTGGGGGCCAGCCACCCGGCAAACCGCTGTAGCTGTCTGCACTCTATTCGGGCCATCAGCAGCTCATCGCACCAATCGGCGGCCTCATCCGTGCAGAAATGAGTTAGAAAGTTATCACTTGAGCCATGGGGGTGCAGCCAATGGCGGGGGTGACCACGAGTGTTGGTTTCTGTTGAACAGGCTAGTGTTAGTGGTGTAATAGAACAAGGTTGTAATATGACTCTTGCAGGCTACACTCTCTGCGTAGTGAAGGCTATGGTGCAACTCTGCTTCGCAAGGAAGGCTGGCTGCAGTTTGGCTGGTTTAGTGACAACAAGTTCGCTCCCGTTGCTAGACAAGTCAAGCAAGGCTTCGACAACAGCAGGAGTCTCTACACAGCAGGCTCCGCGCAAGCGGGACTAGCTAAGCATTCTCCGCAAAAGTGCAGACTCCGCAGTGCAGAGCAGGCAAAGCAAGTCTGAGGTTATTCCGCAAATGTTGCTGATGGGGGTAGAACTGCGGAGTGCCATATCCTCAGCGGTGTTGCCAGTGGACCTACACAGGGAGGACCGATGTAACGAAGGGCGGAGACTAGATGTAACGAAGGGTTGAGCAACCGGACAGACGGGGCCATCAGGATACGTACGCACTCTAGACTCGGTCTCAGGGTCACAGGGTCGTTCACACTCCTGGCTCCGCTCGTGGCTCCTCTGCGGGCTCCGAAGGAGTCACCTATAGGAGCCAATGGGCCCTATCGGAGCCAATGGAGGGCCAATGCGGAGACCCATGTCTCTCCGAATTGGAAACGCGCCCCGTCGGAGCCAGCATGGAGCCCATGTGGCTCGGGCTCCGCCGCTCCGACCTCCATGTGCTCCTCTCCTCCAGCTTCCCTCCATGTAGCTCCGATCTCCGTCCTCCGCTAATTGGAAACGGGGGGTATATATGTTGCAGCCATGTACATGTGCATTGTCTGGTCATTGCTTACCTGATGTTGTAGCTTGTTGAGCTCATCAAGCCCCTGACTTGGGAACGCTTCGCCTCGCTGTACACTGGCCGCAGCCACCTGCATGGACACATGGGGCAATGCACATTTGTAAGATTTTTCCTTACCTTCCCAATCTTGACCCTACCAAGCCGCCTTCACTCCACCACCTCCCAGCACTACCCTGGCCCTCCCCCACTGACCCTCTCACCTGAAGGACTCAGGCGGCTGCCCAGGCAAGGCCTCAATGGGGTGGCTGTAGGCTGAGCTGACCCGGCTTGTGCGGAACTCATCCACCAGCACCACACGCCCTGCCCCGAATTGCCGCACTGCCTCTTTCCTCATTTGGCTGACTGGGACACCCCTGCAGCCAATGCTGCCGCTGCCGCTGAAGCTAGCTGCCCCATAGGCCAGGGCCAGGATGCGGTCCGGCCACCGCTTCTGTGCCTGCTTCTTGACCTGCATCCACACATGGTACAGCACACAGTGGCACACATGTGTAAGGTCGGGTATATCAGCAGCAACAGAGGCAGCAAGAGGAGCAACAGCAGCTGGCCAGGTGAGCTGACTGTGGTTGGCTGCTGCCTAGCTCGTGGCTAGCTGCTACTGGGCCTTACCTTGGCCCAGAACGAAGCCACCACGCGCCGCTTGCCACAGTACAGCCGGAACTTGGCGTTGGCCCAGCGCTTCTTCGAGACCTCGGCCCACATGGCGTCATACGTCTCCAGGACGGTGTCGGCGAACCGCCGGTACGAGGCCAGCGAGCTGGGCTTGCTGCTGACCCGCGACAGGGCTGTGAGCTGCGGCTTCACCTTGGTCAGCCACGTCTTGGTCGCCTGGGCCTGCCGCGTAATGCCGCTGTCCCGGTAGTACTGACCGGCTGTAAGCTTCCAGTGCCGCACGGATACCACTGTGCCGGCAGCGCTGCGCTCCTCGTGCGCTACAGTGGCCATATTGGTTTTGCCAGGGTCAACGCCAAGCCACTCCGCGTGAAGATGGGCCAGTGGGTTGACTGCGTCCAAGCCCCTGCCCATCCGCGGCAGCTCTGCGGGTGGAGCTGCAGGCTTGGGCCGCAGGAACATCACGCTGATGGCGACTCCATCGGTGTGCACGATTTGCGCGAAGTTGTGCTTGGGGCTAGCGAGCTTCTGGCGGCGAGGGTCAGGCAGCAATGCATCCCATCGGTTGGCCACCTGTAGCCACCATATGCACATACCAAGGCACTTCATTAGCTTGTGTGGGCTCACAAGGCAGGCACAAGGCAGCTGACTGCAGGCTCACAAGGCATGTGACAACACACATGGCAGCTGACGGAGCACCAGAGGACTGGCTAGCACCTGACTGCAAGGAGCACTCACGTGGCTGTCTTTGGGCCCTGCAATGAAGTTGCCCGGCACCGCTGGGTCAGGTAGGGCACCGTTCCTGAGCTTCTTCAAGGAGGTGACCCCCTCCTCCGTCAGCACCCCCAGCATGCCGGCGTCATGCATCATGCCGTATAGGCCCCTGGTGTCGATGAAGATGTGCCGAGCCTGGCACTTGCTGGTGGGGGTGAGGGCATAGGGTGTGGGGGGGCGGGGGGGCCTTGGCAGCAGCCCTGGGTTGGTGAGCTCAGCCTGCTGCCAAGGCACCATATCCAGCTGCCAGGCTGCCATGGCTGCCTCCATCTCTCTGGTAGTGTGCACCGCATGGCGCAGCAGCCGGCCCCGGTTGACTGGATCCTCCACCCAGTCGTCATCCACCCTCTCCCCCTCCTCAAGCCCCAGCAGGCCCCGTTGCAAAGCCACCTCAGCCTGCATGGCTGGAGTCGGCACCACCCCACCCTGCTCCAACAGCCAGCTGACGTCCAGGCCGCACACCATGCGGCGCACATAGGTGCACTCCCGCTTTGACCAGGCTGGCAGGTGCCCACCACCCACCCCCCAGAATCCAAATCTGCGCCGGTGTTCCTCAGTGCCCAGCAGGACCTTTGCCCCAGCCAGGGACACAGACTTCTTGAGCCTGCCAGCGAAGAGCAGCGTGAGCATGTTGCTGAAAGCTGTCTCCAGCTGCTTGCCGACGTGGTCCACCATGTTGGTGTCAGACAGGTGGCGGGGGATTGCTGCGAGGCGGGCGCGAAGGTCAGGGTGCTCTGCCAGCACGGCAGCCACTGCCGCGTTTGGCTGAGTGTTCGCGCCGTTTCCGGGCGGGCCGCGGACCAGCTGCAGGAACAGGTTCCTGCAGCTCAGGTCCGGGATGGCTGCCTGGGAGACTGGGATGTCTGTGTACACGGGCTGGTCGTGCAGGCCCAGCGGGTCGGCTACGCGAATGGTAAACAAGCCGCGCACGAGTAAGCCCAACAGCAGGCTGGCGAGCACCCCACGCTCGCTGATGGCCTCCGCTCGTGGCCGCACAGCGTCGGCCAGGAAGGCATCCCAAAGCTCTTGCGGGAGGTGGTCGATGAGGTGGGCTATCTTACACTTCCTGCCGTGGTATGTGTTATCCCTATCGCGGGCAGCGCGGGCCTCTCCGGAAACCTTTCTATTTTGCTGCGCCTCGGTGAGATCCGGCTTTAGTGCCTCGTCGCGGTCCTGAATGTCACTGTCCGGGTCCTCCGGCACTGGCCTAGGCACGGTTCGTCTTTTTTTCTTAGCCATAGAAAACAACATCGTCAAGCCTTCACAAATACTAGGATATATCGGTTTTGTTTGTTTGCATTTGCGGTTTTGTTTGTTTGTTTGTCGTCTTCGCCGACCTGTGTCAGCGGCAAGACGTAGATCGGACGTTGTTGAGTTTTCACGCACTTCGGGCTTCACGCACTTCGGGTCGCACAGCAGCTGGCTGGGCTGCCCCGCCATCCCTAACCCAGGCAGTGTGGGCCAGGAGTGGGTGCAAGTGCGTGACAAGGGCCTGCTGCAGTATTTTACAGCAGTATTTTACAGCATTACCCAGTAGCACAGCTCGGTGGGGCGTGGGCCTGGGCCGACTGCACAGCGGCGGATGTTCAGCGCGGCTGACACGTCCCGGTCGTAGAACCTGCACATGGTGTGGGAAATGCATTGAGTCAAGTCATGGCCCATGTCATGTGTCACCTCATGTGGGATATGTTGCAGCCATGTACATGTGCATTGTCTGGTCATTGCTTACCTGATGTTGTAGCTTGTTGAGCTCATCAAGCCCCTGACTTGGGAACGCTTCGCCTCGCTGTACACTGGCCGCAGCCACCTGCATGGACACATGGGGCAATGCACATTTGTAAGATTTTTCCTTACCTTCCCAATCTTGACCCTACCAAGCCGCCTTCACTCCACCACCTCCCAGCACTACCCTGGCCCTCCCCCACTGACCCTCTCACCTGAAGGACTCAGGCGGCTGCCCAGGCAAAGCCTCAATGGGGTGGCTGTAGGCTGAGCTGACCCGGCTTGTGCGGAACTCATCCACCAGCACCACACGCCCTGCCCCGAATTGCTGCACTGCCTCTTTCCTCATCTGGCTGACTGGGACACCCCTGCAGCCAATGCTGCCGCTGCCGCTGAAGCTAGCTGCCCCATAGGTCAGTATTTTACAGCATTACCGAGTTTTTGACCCGTTGCCTACTATATTGGGTGAAGCAGCAGCTAAAGCTACGATGGCAGAAGCAGCAGCTCTAGATACAACAGATGCAGCTGCAACAGCAGAAGCAGCAGCAGCAGAAGAAGGGGCTGCATAAGCGCCATTTCTTGCAGCAGCAGCAGCAGCAGCAGCAGCAGCAGCAGCAGCAGCAGCAGCAGCAGGTGGTCCAGCATGGTGTGCGGGAGGAGGCAGCTCATCTATTACAAATACTAGGCCACAGGAGCGGGTGGGACGCAGGCTGGTTCTGCTCTCCAGGTTGATGCGGCAGACGCCCATTTGAGCTGCAGAGGAAGCCGTGACCTACCAAGCCCTGCCTGGTAGTTATGACGCACTACTTACAAACCAAGCAAGGGCCTGGCTTGATGGTGACCGCAGAGGAACCGTCATAACTACCAGGCCAACAAAACTCATTCAACAAGGAACAACATGTTGGGCTGTGGGTAATCTCACTCAGCTACTACATTCAGCGCCGATGAATGGAATACCCACCTTGCTCGACATTGGCGCAGTGCCTTGACCAGTTGCGCGGCAACGAGGCGGACGTTTCAGAAGCAGAGTCGTACTTGCAGGTAGTTCGTTATGTTTGCTCCAGAGGTGCTCTCTACTCTTGCCCTGATGTTCCATGTCCTGAATGCTTGCACAAGCCGCACAACTTGCACAGAAGCTGCACTGAAGCTCCACTGACGGAGGGAGGGGTGCTGTAAGCAGGCCGTACTGCAGAGGAAAGCGGAGCTAATACATACAAGGCGTGTGCTAGAGCATGAAAAGCTGGTGTGGGCCCTGCACCAGCCCCTTGCCTTCACACAGTATGGCAGCCCCATCGCAAGCATGTTGGTGCACAGGTGAGCCGGCATCCTGGTCATAAAACCTGCATCCAACACGCTTTAAGTGATAGCAAGGGCACAGGGACCCTACCAGGATCAATTTTTTGTTTGTTTGCATGGAAAAGCTCCTCACACACCGCTTATGCGCCTTACACCCATGCTGCAGCCTGACCCCCATACCCAGTTCCAGGCCCCTGGGCCCTCCCTTGTGGCTGCTGCACATTGAAGGCCTCAACAAAGCAGTGTTGAGCCCAGCCATGCCCGGCTGCCGCTGCAGCAGCCAGCTGCAACACCTGCAGGGTTCCCTGCAGGCTGCCCTGTGGCCCACTGCCAGCTGCAGGCCTGCGCTGTAGGGTGCTATGAGCCTTCCCAGCCGCAGCACCTGGGTGTGCAATGGCGTGCCATGCCCAGCTGCCACTGCCCTGCCCCTGCGCCCTTGCACACCCAAGGTCCCGACCCCGCAGTGTTGCGCTCAGCCATGCCCAGCTGCCACACTGCCACTGCCACTGCGCTGCCCAGGTGCCTCCTTCACTGGCGCACGCTGTCCAGCAGTGACGCCACCAGCTGCAGCCTGCTGGCCAGCCTGCTGCACGCCATCACCCTAGCCACAGACGAAGACGAGGTGTCAGCCTCTCTGGCATCCAGCAGCTCCCCTACAGCTGCTGACAACCATGGCCGCCCCAAGCCCGGGCCAAGCAGCAGCAGCAGTGACGGCAGCGGCCAAGGCAGCCGCCACAGCAGCAGCAGCAGCAGCGGCGGCCCGCATGCACCCCAGGCAGCCCAGGCCTACCCTGGGGCTGAGCCTGGTGCTGGAGCCAGTGGCAGCGTACTGGCAGGCAGTGGCACCAGGGAGGTGCTAGCTCACTTTGCCTACTGGCTCACAGCCACAGCCTGCCTGCTGGCCCTGCTGCACCCCCTGGTGCCCCTGCCCCCTCACCCCGCCGGCCCCCCGCCAGCCCCTCCCAAGGCCCCACCGCTCGCCACCAGGCCCTCAGGCCAGCCCGGTAAGCTGGCAGCTGCCACAGAGCGCGCGGCGGGCTTCATGTCCTCCCTCCTCTCTGCCGCCTCTGCCTCCTCCCTTGTGGCCCCCGCAGCTGCCCCTGCCCCTGCCCCTGTCTGGGGGGAGGCGGACAGGCCAGCGGCAGCAGCAGTGCCACCTGAGCCCTCAGGGGCTGCAGCCAAGCCCATCACCATGCAGGCCAAGCTGGCGCTCAGGTTCAACAAGCTGGGCAGGGGGCTGCTGCAGCGGGCTCAGCCTGGCCATACAGCTGAGGACAGCACCACAGCAAATGCAGGGCCAGGGTCAGGGCCAGGGGCAGGGGCAGGGGCAGGGGCAGGGGCAATGCTCAACCTAGGGCCGCTGGCTGCAGGCGCAGCTGGCGCACTGGATGCAACCTCAGACGCAGGCACTGGCCCAGCCACCACTGCAGGCTCTGACCTTGACACTGCTGAGCTGGCAGTGTCACAGGGGGAGGGAGGCCTGCTGGGGGGTGCGGGTGGGGGTGGGGGTGAAGCCAGTGAATCTTCAAGATGTGGCCAGGGCGAGCAGCAGGCAGTGGCTGGGCAGATAGGGGGCGTCCCCGCCCACCTCTCCCGCTGCAGCACGCCCCCGGTCCCCCTGCTGCAGCTCACCCCGGGGTTGACCCCCGCCCAGCACCTGCTGCTGAAGCTTGACCAGTTGCTGCTTCACTGCTACAGCCAGGTCAGGGACGGGCTGAAGAAGCAGGTGGTGCAGCAGCTGGCAGCATGCATCCAAGCCCCTGCCCCAGCCTGGGAGTCCGAGGAGGGGTGGGGAGCCACTCCCCCGCCCGCCCTGGCTTCCCAGGATGCCTTGAACCCTGGCAGCAACTACAACGTGGCACACTCAGGAACATCACCGGGTCCAGCAGCAGCAGCAGCAGCAGGGGCAGCAACATCAGAAGGAGCGGCAGGAGGGGCAGCAGCAGCAGCAGGAGGGGCAGCCAGTGCAGCAGCAGCAGCAGCAGTGATGGGGATGGGGATGGGTGCGTGTGGGACACAGGCTGGTGGCCCTGACCCCCTGGGTGATGTGGCAGCCGCCCTGCTCCCCTCCAGCTGGGTCCAAGGAGAGCAGCCAGTGGCGCCGCGTGCAGGCACCTCCGCATTCGGGGCAGCAGCGGAAGCCGCCCGCCTAGCCTCACGGGACGCCACGGCTCGGTTCACCCTGCTAGGGGACGAGGAAGAGGAGGAGGAGGAGGAGGGGGGAGAGAAGGGGGGTGGGGTAGGGGAGGGGGGTGCACTGGCAGCCCTGGGGCAGGGGGCCACCCTCGGGGGCGAGGCGGGAGGGGCAGCTGGCCTGCGCGTCTTGTCCTCCGCAGTGCTGTCCAACAGCAGCCTGGGGGGGACCGGGGGCAGCACCGCATCCGACTTGGCTGATGCGGGAGAGGAGGAGGAGGTGGAGGGGGCGGCGGCAGCGGCGGCGGGGGCGGCGGCAGCGGCGGCGGGGGCGGCGTGGTCTGCTGCTGCTCTGGCCCCCTGGGCGGAGCTTGTTGCTGGGCTGCAGGGCGCACTGCGGTGTCTACAGGAGCAGCACGTGCCGCGCATCCTCATCAAGTGCCTGTTCAAACAGGTAGGCTGCTGCTACAGGGACGTCTTGATGGCAGGGGTGGCCTGGGCGCCTGTTCTGGTCATCCATAGCAGGTGTTCATGAGTCCTTAATGAAAGGAAGGGAGGAAAGAAAGAAAGATAGATAGAAAGAAGGTTTACACCCCTGCTGTGCGGGCATGCACCAGGAGGGGAAGGAGCGGGGCATTGGGTGCGGAGAGGGAGAGGAAGGGTAGTCTCGTGGTGGCAGCAGCAGTGGTAGCATGCCCGTGCCGCCACTGCTGCTGCTGCTGCTGCTTTAGTTTCTGCTGGTCACGCCAGTCTGCTTCTATTTTTGCTCATCATGTAAGGATGGTGAAGACCCATACACAGACTAACTCTAGCAGACCCATACACAGACCAACTCTTGCCTGCTAGCAGTGAGCGCGTGTTCCCGTACAGCTAAGGGTAAGGCTGTGTGTGTGTATCCCCTGTTAAGGTGGAAAGGGGCGAGGCACCCAGGTGTCAGTGTGCTCTAGGCTGGCAGTGCCTGCCCACCCTTGCTGCGGCGGCTGCTGACCCTGCCTGCCATTCCTCCTGCGCCCACCACCCTACCTTCCTCCTGCTGCCTCCCCACTTGCTGGCCCACAGCCTGAGCTGTCCACTGTGCTCCAGTCCCGCCTGACCCACAGCCCCGCCCCCCCTGCCTGACCCACAGCCCCGCCCCCCCTGCCTGCTCTGCAGCTGCTGTCTTTTGTGGACGCCCAGCTGTTCAACCAGCTGCTGCTGCGCCCGGACTGCTGCTGCGCCAGCAACGCCCGCCATGTGCTGTCAGGGCTGCGGCTGCTGGACCAGTGGCTGGTGGTGGGAGCAGGGGACGGCCTGATGCGCGCGCTGTACCAGGAGCTGAGGCACATCCGGCAGGTGACGCTCTGCACTGCAGGCCGCCAGGCGGCCCTGAGCTCAAGGCTGAGGGGCAGGGACAGCCAGATCGAGGCGGCAAGGGGCAGGTGGTGAGGGGGCAGGCGGCAAGGGGGCAGCGGCAGGAGCCAAGGGATGAGTTAGGTCCCCTGCTGCCAGGGGGTAGGTGGGGCCAAGGGAGGCCAGCGCACCCTAGCTTAAGCAGAGCACAGAGCACCATGAGGCTGTAGGGCAACACACCCAGCCTTGACCCCACACCTGCTCGCCCGACCGCTTGCCTGGCCCCTAGCCGGGTCGTAGCCACAGTGAGGTGGCGGAGTCGCACACCCAGCCTTGACCCCACCTCTGCTCAGCCCGACTGTGTGCATGCGCAGGCTGCCCAGCTGCTGGCCGCGCCCTGCAAGGCCCGGTTGAGCCTGGAAGACCTCACTGGCCAGCTGTGCCCGGACCTGAACCCGCAGCAGCTGTACAGGCTGTGCACCACTTACTGGGAAGACCCCCCCGCCCCTGGCTCCCGGCCCCCAGCTGCCCCACATGCTGCTGCTGCTGCTGCCCTGGCTCCCCCTCCTGACATGGTGTCCGGGGAGGTGCTGGAGGCGCTGAAGGGCAGCGGGTCGGGGCTGCAGGGCAATGGCGGCCTCATCGTCACCTTCCTGGTGGACGAGCAGCAGGACCCCATCATTGCGGAGAGGGTGGGTGGGCAGGGCAGGGCAAGGCAGGGCAGGGACAACCAAGCTACTAGTGCTGTACTGGCAGGGGCCAGTTGTCAGCAGGTGCTGATGAGGGGAGTGACCTAGTACAGCAGTGCAGCGGACCTGATGAGGGTCAGCACATGGCAGGCTCAAATGAGCAGGGTGATGCCCTGGGCAGGGCAAGGCAGGGTGTATGCAGTGGAAAGGTGAAGCACCTCAGCAGGGACAACCAGGCTGCCAGTAAGCTGCTGTAGCCGGGGCCAGCTGCAGGCAGGTGGCGGTGAGGGGAGCGCCCAGAGCAGCAAACCTGATGAGGGTTAGCGCAGGCCAGGCTCAGATGAGCAGGGGGCAGCCAGGCAGGGGGGGGCAGGCAGCCCTCGTAGGGGTAGGGTGGGGGCGGTGAGGACAAGGCCCTGGGCCAGTCAGGCGCTGGGTGCAGCGGGAAATCCTGACAGCCAGACGCTCTGCAGCTGCATGTCCCACCGCACCTCACCCTTGGGCCCGCCCACCCGCCTGCCTTGGCTGCCTCTGCCGGCTCAATCGTGTCTGCCTGGCTGGCTTGGGGCTGATGGCCATTCCTGCCGCCTGCCTGTTAATGGGGTCGACACGCAAGACCCCTCCCTTGAATTGGCTGACTATTGCCGCCTGGCTGGCTGCCTGACTGGCTGCCTGGCTGGTTGAGAGCTGACTGCCAAGCGCTAATGGCTGGCTCCTGTGGTTTGGGAACTGGCGGGCTGTCGGCTGGCTGTCCAGTGTCCAGTGTCGCCTGATGCGAGCTGCAGGGCCGCACCGTGGTGGAGGTGCTGCGCATGCTGGACACCCCACAGCTGTACGCCCCCCTGGCCCTGCCTCCGCACCTTGACTCGCCGGACTGCCCCCACGCAGTGTTCGCTTTCGTTGAAGAAGGCGTGTCGGAACAAGACCGCAAGCAACCCAGCTAGACCCCCAGGAGACGACGAGGGCAGGGGCAGGGGCAAGGACGTTGAGCCTGCAATGGGGGACCCGCATGCGTGGCAGCAGGGGTCGGGGTAGTGGGAGGTGCACGATCATGCAACTTAGCCTGGTCTGGCCACTTCACCAGGAGTCATGTCTGCCTTGCCCATTCGGCAACCTGTTGTTACACATGTAAGTAGGGACAAGGATGACAGTGGGTGGGTGTGGGGGGGTGTTTCATAAGATCATTACCGGGTTTGCATGGCAGGAAACAAAGACATGGCTCCCGAACATGGAGCATGGAGGGGTGTTCATGTAAAAGGCAACAATGCTACGAGGCCTGTTCCCTCGCTGTGGCCCTGGTCCCAGGGAATGGAGGGGCCTCCCATTGAGCCATCTGCTTTCGATGTCATAGTGGTTGGCTCAGGCCTGGTCGAGGACTTGATTGCCAGGTTACTGCTCTTCGTGGCATTAGTTTGCGAACCTGCAATCCCTTACGCCTTGGACCTCGCCCGCTTGCCCGCAGTTCGCTCATCCTCGCTGGGCGCAGCGTACTACTCATCGACCAAAGCGATGTGTACGGCTCAGGGTTTGCAAGCTTCACCATGGCCGGGCTCCAAGGCTCCTGCGACCCTGCCCTCAACCCAAACATCTCTCGTCCAGTGCCACAGCAGCAACAAGAGCAGCAGCATCAGGAGCAGCAGCAGCAGCAGCAACAGCAGGAGCAGTGCAAGCATGCAGCTCCTCAGGTTGACATTCCACTCACAGGCTGCATGCTCCCCCTCCGCAATGTCCGCAGCATCCCACCCTCATGCAGCAGCAGCAGCAGCAGCAGCAGCAGCAACAGCCGTGGCTACATCCTGGACCTGGCACCCAAGGTAAGTCACAAGCCACCAGCTTCCACCAGCTTCCACCAGCTGTTGCTGTTGCCGTGTCCCAGGCCAGCGTCAGTGTCAAGGGTCAGGGCTGCTGCTGGCCTGGTGCAATAAGCGCTTACCCCACAGCAGCCTCCATCCCTCTTGTAGCGTCAGCCACATGCAGTATGCAGCGACTACACACACAGCTGGTTCTGGGGCTCTTGATACCCTCATACCTCAATACATGAACATACCCCTGTACGGGTACAAGTATTGCTGCCCTCCTGTATAGCAAGCCCCATCACGTGGCAAGCAGCAGCAGCAGTAGCAGTCAGAGCAGCAGCAGCACTGCAGCACTGCAGCAGCAAATGGAGCTGTGTAGCCGAGAGGTGCAGCCGCAAGGTATTGAAGGGTGGGGGGCCGGTGCAGGTGCTGTACCAAGGGGAGGAGCTGGTGGACCTGCTCATCGCCACCCGGGCACACCACTACCTGGAGTTCAAGGCGGTGGAGGCAAGGTGAGACGTGCACCTGTGCCCGACCCGACCCGACCCGACCCGACCCGACCCGACCCGACCCGACCCGACCCGACCCGACCCGACCCGACCCGACCCGACCCGACCCGACCCGACCCGACCCGACCCGACCCGACCCGACCCGACCCGACCCGACCCGACCCGACCCGACCCGACCCGACCCGACCCGACCCGACCCGACCCGACCCGACCCGACCCGACCCGACCCCTTGCACCTCACCCTGGTGCCCTGCAGCCTCATCTTACAGGCTGGTGTGCTCAAGCCCGTGCCCGCCTCCCGCTCCGACATCTTCCGCAACAAGAGCCTGGGGCTGGCGGACAAGCGTCAGCTCATGGCCTTCCTCGCTGCATGCTTGCAGGCGGAGCAGCAGGGGGGCGGCAGGTTGGCGGTGCGAGGGGCAGGGCTGAAGATGACGAGGATAGCAGGCGCAGGCGCAGGTGCAGGGGCAGGCAGTACTGGCACCATCAGCTATGCCTCGATTCAGCCAGCCTGCTGCCTGAGGCGTCCCGGTACCAGGTGTAGGAGTGGGCAGGGTGGCACAACCTCACTCCATCACTGGCCTGGCCGCAGGACCCACTCCAAGACAACCAGGCGCTCCTAGCCACAGTGCTGCAGCGTCACGGCCTCAGCAGCCAGCTGGCTGAGCTGGTGCTGTATGGCATCGCTATGGCAACCTGGCGACAGCCTGAGGCTGGTCAGCACGCAGTCCCCCCTCCCCCTCCCCCTCCTCTCACCCCTCCTCTCACCCCCGCCTCCCCCTCCCCCTCCCCCGCACCCACCCCTAGCAGTGAAGCAGCAGGGTCCCCCCCCTGCCCCCCCGCTACCCCTCCCCCCACCCAGGGTGCGCTACCCACTCCCCCCAGCCAGCTGTTGCGGGCAGGGAGGGGTCGGGCCGCCCTGGCCCTGCTGGCCCGCTCCCAGGGCCGGTTCAGCAGCCCCAGCGCCTTCATGACGCCCAGCTATGGCAGCGGCTCCCTGCCTGAGGCCCTGGTGCGCCATGCAGCGGTGCACGGGGCCGTCACGGCGCTCAGGCAGCCCGTTCTGGGCCTCACGCTGGCTGGTGCTGGTGGGGAGGGGGGTGGGGAGGGAGGAGGGCAGGGGGAGAGGAAGGGTGGGATTGGGGGGGAGGGGGAGAGGAAGGGTGGGAGTGGGGGAGGAGGGGAGAGGGACAAGAATGGGGGAGGACGGCAGTCAGGGGAGGGAGGGGGGGGTAGCCCACCTGGCAGCAGTGGATGCAGGGGAGGTGCAGGGGAGGCAGGCTGGTGGGGTGAGGTGCAGCTGCCCTCATCAGCTTCATCAGCCTCAGCAGGGGGCGAGGTGGAGGCCAGGCAGGGGGCCCCTGCCCTGGCTGCTAGCTGTCATGGGGGGAGGGCAGCAGTTGACGGCAGCAGTGAGGGCGAGGGTGGGTGCCCTGGCCGCGTGGAGGCTGAGGGGCGGCGCGTCACGGGCCTGGTGCTGGGCACTGGCCAGTGGCTGCGTTGCCGTCAGGCTGTGGTGTTGGGGGCGGCCAGGCTGCCAAGGTGGGTGGGCTGGAGCGGGCTGCAAGGCAACCGCGTATGGCCCGCACCACCCACAGCTTGTCCTGATGCTAACTCCTGTGCTGCTGCGGCTGCTGCCACCCATTCCTACATACCATTGAAGAGTGATAGTGCCACACGTGCGTGTATTGCCTCACCTGCCCCCCACGGTGGCTCCAGCTGTGCTGTGCTGTGCTGTGCTGTGCTGTGCTGTCAGGGTGGTGCAGGAGGGTGCCGGCCTGCTGCGCCTGACCCTGTCACGCGCGCTGCTGGTGTTGGACTCCCCCCTGCTGGCGGCTGCGGCCCAGGCCCTGGTGGTGCTGCCGCCCTCCACGCCAGGGCTGGGCAACCCGCACCCCATCAGGGGCATGCAGCTGTCTCCGTCAACACTGACCTGCCCCCCGGGACGGTGAGGCAGCAGGGGCAGGGGCAGGGGCAGGGGCAGGGGCAGGGGCAGGGGCAGGGGTAGGGGCAGGGGCAGGGGCAGGGGCAGGGGCAGGGGCAGGGGCAGGGGCAGGGGCAGGGGCAGGGGCAGGGGCAGGGGCAGGGGCAGGGGCAAGGGCAGGGGCAGGGGCTGATGCGGCAAGGGTTGTTCTGCAGGGGGTGTTGGTTTGTGATGAGTGGTGGTGTGTCTGAACCATGAGGTCACACATCTACATTGTCACGAATTCATGGCCTATTGAAGCTATACCACAACCGCAGCTCACTGCATGTGTGACCCTGTGCTGTGCCCGTCCTGCCAGGTTCCTGCTGTACCTGTCCACACCCAGCAGCAGCGGCAGTGGCAGCAGCGAAGAGGTAGCAGCCAGCGACCTGCAGGCAGCTGCCCGCCTCCTGGCGCACCTACCCAGCCAGGGGGACAGTCAGCCAGACACCCAGCCAGCCCCCCCAGAGGTTCAGGCTTCAGGGCGGGCAGCTGAGCCGCCCCCTGTACCCCCACCCCACCCCTCCCCACAGGCACTCCTTGCCCCTGTGGCTGCTGCTGGGGAGGGCGCAGGGCCCCTCAACCCTACTCCCCCTGACCCTGCGGCCTCTGCTGCTGCTCCTACTGCTGTTGCTGCTGCTGGGGTAGGTAGCCGAGCAGCTGGTGCAATGAGCAAGGGTGGAGCTGTGGCCCCTAAGCCCCGGGCTCTTGAGGTGTACTTCTACCAGCAGGACTTGGCGCAACCCAGCGGGTGGCTCTGTACCTGCGACGCTCCATCACACTCATCGACGGCTGCCGAGTGTGACTCATGGGGTCGGCGCGCGACTGAGGCTTCAATGCAGCAGCCACCCGCGGAGAGCAGTGACGGGCGACGGGCGGATGCGGAGGGTCCGCGGCAGTGCGGGGCGTGTGGGAGAACGCAGTGGCTCAGCAATAAGGCTCGGGGCTTACCGTCCAACCTCGTGGTCTGCCCGGATCCGGATGAGGGCCTGGTCGGTTACGAGGCGGCGGTGGGGGAGGCGAAGCGGCTCCTCGCATGCCATTTTCATGGCGTGCGCTGGCTGGGAGACGCGGGAGCTCCGGGCGGGGAGGCCGGTGACCATCCCGGCGACAGGGCGGATGAGGACGATGACGGTGCAATTGAGGATCTGGCCTCCGCCCTCGAGGGATTGCGGCAGACTGACGGCGCAGGAGAGCAAAGAAGCGCACAGGAGCTCTTGCCCCAATGAGTTGGCCCGTTGGGGGAGCAGCGATCTTGTCATTTGCACCACGCCGTCATGTCATTGGCTCAGCAGCTTGTGTCCGAGCCAGTTGCCAGGGCTGGCCCATGTAGCGCCGCTGAAGTGCTGCCCGTCATTCACCGTGTAACTTTCTTTTGCTGAACTCAGCTCAGGCACGTCCTGAAAATAAGGCACACGAGCCTGACAAAAGTGGTTCGGGTGGTGGCTGTGCTTGTAAGAGGAACAACTGAAGTTCGTTGTATCACTGTTGTGGCCGAATGGCGACCAGCTGAGGGGAGCAAGGCCCACATCGCCAATTCGGTAAACCCGCCTCTACATGCCCACATTTACATGCACATGGTTCGCACGGGCCCCGGAGTACAGCGATGCCGCGGCGATGGACGCAGCTCAGCTTGAATACCGCGTCGCGGCGCTCATCCGTGCAACCTGTGCAGCGCTGAACCTAGGCTCTTGCGGGGCCGATGCCGTCCAGCTGTTACTTCAACTCCTGGGCCTGCCAGCTGCCGCGACCCCAGCCGCAGATTCATCAACCAGCGAGCGAGCCGCAGCGGACAACAGCCTGCTCGCCGAAGTGCGTGCGTGCTGCCTTGCTGTGGAGGAGCTGGAAGCCAGCCCCAACCGGCTTGCATCATGTCTATTCTGGTCAGGCTTTGAACCGCTGGCTATTGCCCTGCTGTCAGGTGAGGCCCCCCATTTAGCTAACAGCCCATGCTCGGGCCCAAGCTGGATGGCTGACGAGTGCAGCTTGGGCCTGATCCCGACCCTAGGATCAACAAGATCAGTGTAGCTGCGATGCCTCCTCCCCCCTCACCAACTCTGCTTGCAGCGCATGAAGTGCATGAGCCACACAGCCCCTCACTTGCTGCGCCTGGGCTGCCGGACTTGAGCTTGATCAGCGCAGCCCCAGCCCCGGTGGCACTTGCAGCCTTGTCAGCGTGAGTGGCAGCGGTGAGTCGTGGCAGAGGTAGAGGATGGTGGGGGAGGGGGAGGGGTAGATGGAGGGGGAGGGGGAGGGGGAGGGGGAGGGGGAGGGGGAGGGGGAGGGGGAGGGGGAGGGGAGGGGAGGGGGAGGGGGAGGGGGAGGGGGAGGGGGAGGGGGAGGGGGAGGGGGAGGGGGAGGGGGAGGGGGAGGGGGAGGGGGAGGGGGAGGGGGAGGGGGAGGGGGAGGGGGAGGGGAGGGGGAGGGGGAGGGGGAGGGGGAGGGGGAGGGGGAGGGGGAGGGGGAGGGGGAGGGGGAGGGGGAGGGGGAGGGGGAGGGGGAGGGGGAGGGGGAGGGGGAGGGGGAGGGGGAGGATGGTGGGAGAGGGGGAATGGGAGGGGGAGGGCTCCCCTGCCGTACCTCAAGCCTCTTGCCTCTGGCCCCCTGCCATACTGCTCCTGTTGTCGCCTGACCTGCACCTATGGCTGCGCCTGCCCCCGCTCCCCCCGCCCCCCCCTCCTCAGGCACCTGGCTTTGGTGCAGCCCCTGGGCGGTCCGTCCTACCCTGATCCAGCCCCTCCCCCCAACAAGCCGGTGCAGCGTGGGGGTGGCGGCAGGCCTGTACGCATCACCCCGGCTGGCAGCGTTTCCAGCCTGGGCCTGCTGCACGACCTGCTGCTGGGGCCTGGGGCGCAGGGGCTGGGGGAGATGGTCAGCTACCTTGCAGCTGCCCAGCAGGCCTGGCAGCAGGGCTGGAGGCAGGGCTGGAGTCCAGGGCAGCCTGGTAGCCTGGATCAGGGTCAGGACCAGGGCCAGGGCACTAGCAGTGCAGGCTACCCTCCACCCACCCTGACTGGGACCCCCAGCAGCAACTGCCCACCCTGCAGCAGCAGCAGCAGCAGCAGCAAACATCGCCCCCTGCTGCTCCCCCTCCCCCCCCAGGACCCAGGTGGGGCCCCCAGCCAGGCGCAGCGCTGCTGCCAGGGGATGCTGGGGGGCGGACCGCAGGCGCTGGCAAGCTTGCTGGCCGGCCTGCCTGACCGCACGTCTGGCCTGTCTCCAGCCCTGGGGGTGTCGGCTGGGGCGGACCTGCAGCCTGGGCCACAGCAGCAGCAGCAGCAGCAGAGGCAGGGGGAGGTGGCCCTTCAGGCTGCGGCCTTCCAACACCAGCCCTTTTACCGCTGGCTGTTGAACCAGCTGCTGCTCATGGCTGCGGGCGCTGCAGGGGGGGCGGAGGGAGGAGGGCCAGGGGGACATGCCCCAGCTCAGCTGTCAGGGGCAGGGGTGGGGCGGAGTGCAGCGGCGTCAGGGACAGCTCCGCCACCCCCCTTGCACCTGGCAGCAGCCGCCGCCCAGCTGTGTGCATGCCTGTGTGTCAAGCTCAGCAGGCGGGGCCACGCTGCCCTGGTGGCTCAGGTCCTCCTGCACCAGGCTGCTGCTGCCGCCGCAGCAGCCCCCCCTCCCCCCACCCTCGCCCCAACCTGCCCCATCACCCCCCCTGCCTCCCTGCCGCCCCCCCTGCCACCCCCGGCCCCCCTACCCGCCCCCTTCCCCTCCTCTCCGTCAACTCACGGCAGGCAGGGTCAGCAGGCAGCGGGGGGGGCAGCGCAGCGCGTGCAGGTGCTGCAGGCCTGCTGTGCCGGGCTGCTGGGTGACCCGGGCATAGCTGAGAGGGTGGTGGTCGAGCTGCTGGTGCAGGCAGCCGCCGCCAGCCCCGACTACCACTGCTGCTCCCCCCCACCCATGCACCAGGACAGCACAGCAGGAAGATGGAGGGGGAGGGGAGGAGGGGGAGAGGTGGCTGGGTCATGTGAGGCCTCAGGGGATGGGACGAGCTCAGCTGATGCGCAGGGTCAGGCACCCAGGCAGCCAGGTGGGGGGGCTGCTGCTGCTGCTGCTGCTGCTGTGCCCTCTGCCAGGCGGCACAGTGCAGCGCTGCAGCAGCTGCTGGTCCTGCTGGGGGGCCCCCTGCCCAGCCGCCACCCAGAGCTGGCCCACATCGTGTCGCACCGCCTGCTGCTGCACCGCACCCTGCCCTGGCCGGCGCTGCTGCTGCTGCTGGATTGGGTGGCTGAGGTGACACAGGAGGGGCAGGGGGCGGCTGCTCGGGTGGTGGGGGGGCCAGGGCAAGGGCCAGCAGGGGGGGAAAGGCGCGGGGCACTGGCTGAGGAGGAAGGTTTGGGGGGGGCGGGGCAGCAGCAGCAGGGGGGGGCGGCAGGGGGCAGCTGGGAGGGGGGTGGGGAGGGCGGCAGCTGGGCTTGGTGGTTGGCAGTGATGGAGGCAGCCTCCCGCAAAGACCGGGTGGCTGGGGGGAGGTTTGGGGGCCCGGCAGCAGCTGCTGGGTGCAGTCAGCAGGGGGGAGGGGGCGAGCCTGAGGAGGGGGGTGAGGGGAGTGACCCGATGAGTGAGAGGGAGGGGGGGGAGGGGGGGGTGTTGGGTGGCCTCACATGGCTGCGCCTAACCCAGCAATGCGCCCAGCACTGGGCACAGTCCTCCCCCTCCCCATCAGCCCTCCCCTTCCCCCCCTCCCCTACCTCCCCCACCCCCCCAGCTGCCTCTACCAGCTGGCTGAAGCCGGGCGCAGCCTACGCGGCAACGGCCCGCGCTGGTCAGGGTCTGCCCCAGCAGGCTTACTTAGGCTGCTGCCTGGTGGTGCTGGTGGGGCGGGTGGGGCGGCCGGGGCTGGAGGGGGCGGCGGGTCTGCTGCCTGCTCTGCTGCAGGGCGTGAGCTGCCGCCTGGACTCCCCCCTCACCAGCGTGCGCCATCAGGCCATGAGGCTGGCCAGGGTGGGTGGCAGGGAGGGGCGAGGGCCGTGAGGGGTGGGGGGCGGGGCAGGGCAGGAAGGGGCTGAGGTGAAGAGAGATGCCTGGCAGCAGGAGAGGGTGAGGGGTGGGTGTGCTGCCAGGGGTGGTGTGGGGGCATGAGGGACTTGACGCCCACAGTGGGTAGGAGGGAGGGGAGCGGGGAGGGGACGAGGTGGATCAGGTGCAGGAGGGGCTAGGGGGCGGCAGAAGGGGCTAGGGCGCATGCTGTGCAGCCTTTCCAATGTGGCCAATGTGGCAATGCTGCCTGCTGCCTGCTGCAGGCCTTCTCTCGAGTGCTTGACCCTGGCTGCAGCCTGTTTGAGGTTGAGGGGCAGGCGCCCCTGGCTGCGGAGGAGCTGTGGCCAGGGGCGCTGCCGTCACCCTCCCCTCCGGCTCCCTCCCCCCCAATCACCACCATGTCAACACCGGCAGCCGGCCCTGATGGGACCTGCTCATCCGGGGCGTCATCCGCAGGTCTCAGTTGTAGTAAGGAGGGAGAGAGGGAGGAGCAGGGGCAGGCGGGCAGGGAGGGTGAGGTGGGGGGTGAGGCGGAGGAGCAGGGGGACAGTGACGATGACAGCAGCGATGGCGGCGGCTTCCAGGCGTATGACGTGCAGGAGGACCTGGCTCAGGAGGCCTGGACACAAGCAGACCCTAAGTAAGGGGGGGCAGGGGGAGGGCCAGGGGGCAGGGGGCAGGGGGAGGAGCTCGGGGGAGGGGGCAGGGCGAGGGCCAGGGGGCAGGGGGCGGAGCTCGGGGAAGGGGGCAGAGGGAGGGCCAGGGGGAGGGGGTGGGGGAGGGGGGCAGGAAAGTTTGGTAAGGTGATGGCCTGCCCCTCAAGGACTCAGACACCACAAGTTGCTGTCCTGCTGACCCCTGCTGCGCCCTGCTGCTACCTCGGCTGCCTCCCTGGCTAGGCTATGGCTCGTAGGCTGCACCCCTGCACGAGGCACGCGAGGTCCATGGTGCTGCTCCCGCCCTGCCTCATGTCCCTCCCCTCTGCCGCTCGCTGTCTCCGCGCCAGGTCACTCCAGCTGCGCGCCCTGGCAGCAGCGCTGCGCAAGGCGGACGACGTGCAGGGCGTGCTGAAGGCGCTGTCGCGTGTGGAGCTAGTGATCCGCGCCGCGCCGGACGAGCTGGGCCACGCCGCGCACGAGCTGGCCCGGGCGCTGCTGCATTGCCGGGTGCCGGAGTGGGGGTTGGAGGGCGAGCCGGGCAGGTGCGATCGTTAGAAGGGCTGGCTCGTCCAAGTCGCGGGCTCTTATTGCTACGGCACAATTCGCGCGCGGCCTGTGCCTGTGGTCGCACGGAGACCTATGTCAGGCTGCGCATCGGGGCAGTCTTGCTGTACGAGCTGCCATTTCGCATCCCAATCTACAAAAATGTCAATGTGACAGCCAACTTGCCAAAACTTGCCAAATTGTTTGTGACCCAGTTTCGTGGCTCCCAACTTTCGTTCTATCTTATATTCAGCCCGTTGAGCTTGTATTTTTACCCCTGCTTAAGCCAAGCTCTAGCACAAGCCTTGCGCAAGAATGCAGCCGCACCATGCAAGTTGAGCGGGATGCAGCACCAGGGCAAACATAATGCCCGTGAGCACACCCCCTCATCAGACCATCCCGCAGCTGTGTCCTGTGTCCCAGCCACCACTGCTCCTCTTGCCTCCAAGACAGCCAGATGCAGCCCCTAGGGCCAACAGCCCTGCCCTTGCCCTCTTCTCATGCAAGCACAAGGCACTCATACAGCACATGCAACCTCTGTTAGCCAACCCTCCTTCTGCATCAGCCCATGCCCTCAAGCCTGCCCCCGCCAAGCCCACCTCCACTGCTGGGCCTCCCTGTCAACACCCTGCCACCGCCCCCCTGCCACCGCCCCTCCGCCACGCCGCGGCCCCCCTGCTGCTGCCTCCCTGCCACCAGGCCGCCCTGCCACCACCACCCTACCACTAACCCCCTGCCGCTGCCTGCCTGCCACCAGGCCTGAGGTGTCACCCAGCCTGCAGCGCGTGCGAGCCCTGGCTGCCCTGCTGGCCACTGCCCCCCTGGCTGCTGGCGACACGCTGCTGGCCGAGCTGTTCTCCCCCCACCTGGACACGGGGCAGCGCCTGCTCATCCTGGACTCCCTGTGTGCAGCAGCTCAGGTGCCGCATGGGGTGCAATAGTGTGATGTGTGATCCATGATGTGTGATGAGTGGTGGTGTGGTATGGATGGAGGGGGGGTGGAGGTTGGAGTGATGGCGGGAGGGCTTGAGTGATGTGGTGCTGTAGGCCAGGGCTGGTGCATGTAGCCTGCAACATCAAAACCACGACGAGCCTCAAATCAGTCAGAACTAACCCCTGACCCTGACCCTGCCCTCGATCCTGCCCCTGCCCCTGCCCTCGATCCTGCCCCTGCCCCTGCCCTCGATCCTGCCCCTGCCCCTGACCCTGACCCTGCCCCTGCCCTCGATCCTGCCCCTGTCCCTGCCCCTGCCCCTGCCCCTGCCCCTGCCCCTGCCCCTGCCCCTGCCCCTGCCCCTGCCCCTGCCCTCGATCCTGCCCCTGCCCCTGACCCTGATCCTGCTGCCCCTGACCCTGCCCCTGCCCTCGATCCTGCCCCTGCCCCTGACCCTGATCCTGCTGCCCCTGCCCCTGCCCCTGCCCTCGATCCTGCCCCTGCCCCTGCCCCTGATCCTGCTGCCCCTGCCCCTGCCCCTGCCCTCGATCCTGCCCCTGCCCCTGCCCCTGATCCTGCTGCCCCTGCCCCTGCCCCTGCCCTCGATCCTGCCCCTGCCCCTGACCCTGATCCTGCTGCCCCTGCCCCTGCCCCTGCCCTCGATCCTGCCCCTGCCCCTGACCCTGATCCTGATCCTGCCCCTAACCTTGACCCTGCCCCTGCCCCTAACCTTGACCCTGCTTCTGGCCCTGCCCCTGGCTGCCCTGGTTGTCCAGGAGTTGAGTCAGCCTGACCTAGCACCTCAACTCCAGTTCAGCGCCTCTGGAGCACCCCAGCTCACCGCACCCCCAGCAGTGCAGCGCATCCTGGACCGCCAGCTAGCCAAGCACCAGGGGCAGCAGCAGGGGCAGCAGCAGGGGCAGCAGCAGCAGCAGCAGCAGGGGCAGGGGCAGGGGCAGCAGGGGCAGCAGCAGCAGCAGCAGGCAAAGCCGAAGAACCCTACAGTCGCTGCAAAGCCCACAACTCTCACTGGCCAGGCCACGTCTGCAGCCCCCCAGCTAGGTGCTGCCCCTGATGCGACAGCCGCCCCAGCCCCACCTCCTGGGGCTGACTCAGCGCCTGGTCCTGGCAGCGGGGAGAGACAGCCGGGGGGGCGCACGCGCGTGTGGGGCCACGTTGCCCTGGCCAAGAGGCAGCAGGCGCCTGGCCCTAGCGTGCGCAACGACTTCCACGCGCTGGCGCTGCGCTGGGCCCACGGCCTCGTCACCAGGGTGGGCTGGGCACGCTTCACTGGGGATGGGGCATGGGGGAGGCAGGCCAGGAATCGTGGGGCGGGGGGGAGGCAGGCCAGGGGTTTGGGGATGATGGGATGCAGGCCAAGAGTTGGAGGGCGGGGGGGAGGCAGGCCAGGGATTGTGGGGCAGGGGGAGGCAGGCCAGGGGGCCTATGTGGGGTGGGCCTCAGAGCCAGGTAGCCTTACATACGTTGCTATGATGTTAGAGGGCACTCACAGACGTGTAGAAGCCTTCCACCACCACCAGGTAGTCCACCCCGGCACTGGCAATAAAGTTGACACGAGAGCGATCTTGACCAGCTGGCCGGCTGGTGCAGGTGGACCGCGTGTCTCACGGCGTGGACCTGCTGGGGCGTGACGCGCTGCTGCTGTGCCGCCTGCTGGCTGCGCTGGGCTGCTTTGCGGAGTGCGCCAGTGAGGGCCCTGCAGCGGGGCCGCTGGCGGCTGTGCTGCTGGAGCTGCTGGCAGCGCCCCAGGTGAGGTGCGGGCCATGCTGCGATCATACTGCTGCTCCTGCCGCCCCTGCTGCTGCCCCCCTTGGTCTCCCCTGCTGCCTCCCACCCCCTGCACGTGGTGCTACTGCGACTGCTACTGCCCCTACTCAACACCTTCACTGCCGCAGCTCGACGCCGTCGCTGCCACTCTGTGTGAGGGTGTAGAGGGTGTAGGAGGGGACTTCAGCTGACAGCCCCCTTTTTTGTTTAGTAAAACGATGTCGTGGTAAGCCAGGCGGTGCACCTGGCCACCCTTACCTCGTTACACGTCCAACTGTTGCACCTGCCCATGCTGCACTATCTCTCCAGCTGGGGTTTGAAGCTGGTGTAGGGTGTGAGCATGGCATACTCATGTTGCATGGTGGGTGTGACTGGTGTGACGCCATGGGTGTGTGTGTGTGTGTGTTTGTGTGTACAGGTGCATGGTCACCCAGACGTGGCAGTGAGGCGTGGGGTGCTGCTAGCCGCCGGCCATGCCCTAGCCGCCCTGCCTGGCCCACGCCTGGCCGCAGCGCTGATGGGGGCTGGGCCCCCTGGGCAGCATCAGGGCATTGCGGGCCTTGCCGTGCATGATGCAAGCGACGCAGTGCTGGTCACCCGGCTGCAGTGGCTGCAGGTAAGGTGGATGGCTGAGGGTTTGCTTCACACTTGACATGAGTAACGATGCATGGTGTGTCCCTCGCTAGCATGCCCCAAGGGGACTTCAGCTCATGCATCCTGGTGCGGGTATGGCACCTCGATCGACCCTTACAGGCATGGCTGAACGAGACGCGTAACGACGATGGTGATGCAACCTGCCGCACAATGGCGTCGGCGTGTCTGGACTTGCAAGGCGCGCTGGCTGCGGAGGCTTTCAACGCTTTGATGTCGCAACCGGAGCAAGCCTGGCCGGAGCAACTCGCGGGCAGCTCGCGAGGGTCAGAACGTCGGCGCTTCCCACAGCCGCGAGAGGTTGGCGTAGGAGCTGGGTCGCTGCTGCAGGGCCCGCTTGGAATGGTGCGACAGGGCGTGAGGTTACCCAGTGCGTCAAACAGCCTGTGTGGAATCGAGTTGACGAGTATAGCGAATGCGCAGGAAAAGGCCGGTGACAAAACAGCAGCTGGCAAGGGTCCGCCAGGGAGCAAAGCACCCCTCATCATTGAGTTGTAAGGCGCGACATGAGACAGGAAGAAACTGTGTGCGAGGGAGTCATGATGTGTTCCTGGCGTCCATCGAGACTGTATCGCCGCTTCCATCCTCGGTCCGCGTCGTAGTGAGACTGTTGTTGTCCTTACGTCCCAGCCGTTCCGCACTGGTGAAGGCTTTCATCAGCTCGTCGCTCTTGCTGCTCACTGTCACCTTGGGCAGCTGTGGACCGGCCGCCTCTGCTGCCGCTCGCCGCGCCGCGGCTTGCTCCCGCCGCTCTTCCTCGGAGTTAACGGAGTCGGGGAATAACAGCCACTGGACCGTTAGGGCTGCGATGCACCATTGTCACAGTGACAACACACCCGATGGATATTTTGTGGAACTCCCCCCTTCACGCATATCACACTTTACGCACGATGGTTACCCCGCTGGCTGCCTCACTGGGTTGACTTTCATGACTGACCTGACAAGCCGACTGAATTCGCGGCAAAGATGAAGGTAGCCAGCCATGACAGCCCCAACAGGATGGTGCGCACCGTGATGCTGATGTTGCGAGCCTGCGCACCGTCAACGCCGAGAGCACACTGCGCATGCTGCTGCGTTCTAGGCCAAAACGGGAGGGGGAGCTTGGAGCCACGGACCCCAAGGCCACACTGCGCTTAGTGGAAACCCAATCTTCAAAAGGGATGGTGACCAGCTGCTGGCTGACAAGCTGCTGTGTGGGCTCACCGTGTAAGCGTCTGGCATTGAGGTGTCCTCAAGCACCAGCTGCATCTTGCTGCTGAACACGTACATGCCCGCAGCCAGCAACCCAGCCTGGGCAGCACCTCTGCAGCATGCAGGCAGGCAGCATACAGGCAGCTGCTGGGCCAGACGACTGGCAGGAGGGAGGTCAGGTCAATGGCACCACATGGCAGCCTGACCTGGCCACACTGGCTCACCCAGCCACCACCACAAGGAACACCAGCAGCTCAGGCTGGGCAGAGCAGCTGGGAGTGAGAGGTCAGCAGTGACAGGGGCGTAGGCAAAGGCAGCGGTGGGCGGCTGTGCTTGAAGCCAAGTGATAGGGCACGCCAGTTCACGGTGCACTACCCAGCACCGAGCCATATGTTCAGCAGCATGGATGTGGCCATGGTGCAAAGTCCCACTGTTTGTCTGCCAGCGGCCAGGGGAGGCTGCAAATGAGGAGGTTGTGAAAAAGGGCTGGGTGGGTAGGGCTAATCCAGTAGAGGCAGCAAGCCATTTGGGCAAGCCATTTGGGCTTGCCATTGGGCTTGCCATTTGGGCTTGCCATTGGGCTTGCCATTTGGGCTTGCCATTTGGGCTTGCCATTTGGGCAAGCCATTTGGGCAAGCCATTTGGGCAAGCCATTTGGGCAAGCCATTTGGGCAAGCCATTGGGCTTGCCATTTGGGCTTGCCATTTGGGCTTGCCATTTGGGCAAGCCATTTGGGCAAGCCATTTGGGCAAGCCATTTGGGCAAGCCATTTGGGCAAGCCATTTGGGCAAGCCATTTGGGCAAGCCATTTGGGCAAGCCATTTGGGCAAGCCATTTGGGCAAGCCATTTGGGCAAGCCATTTGGGCAAGCCATTTGGGCAAGCCATTTGGGCAAGCCATTTGGGCAAGCCAGACAACCAAGAGCACAGACAACAGCTCTTTACCCCACATCTATCTTCGGCTGACCATCCTTGACCCATGCTGTCCAAGCCACCTGCGACATGACTGCAGTTGCATTGATGCGGTGCATGGCAACTCACAGGAAGGCGTCCAATGGCCCTGCCTCACGCTGCTGAGCTTGCTGCTGGGCAGCACCCGCACTGAGTTTGGCTCGTAGCTGCACACATTGCACCATGCAAGGCACAGCAGTACATCCAGCAGCGTAGTCCACCATGATATGACTTCCTGCCAGTGCCAACCCAGGCCTGTGTGGGCCAACACCTCATACTACTTCCAGCTGCTGGCCCATGTGCTCCCATGTGCTCTCATGCTAGCTCATGTGCCCCCATGTGCTCTGCCCAGTCATGTCTCTGGTGTCAGCGTCAGGCCAAGGAGCTGGATAGGGAGATGCCTTGCATGAGCAGGAGTGTTGGTTTTGCCTAGCTGTGTCAATTGCATGGGGTGCCTGGCCATCTCAGTGCTATACCTGGGCAAACACGGACGGAGGTGCGTCCACTTCAGGAGGCCCTCCAATGCGCTGCGAACAAACATGTGCAAGTGCACGTGTGGGTGGACCACATGAGAGTGCACAGGTCAGGGCGGAATGCCTGATGCATCACCTGCTCCTTTGCCCTTTGAGCTCTGCGCGTGAGAACCCGGTACAGAAAGACTGACACCAGCAAGATGTAGGCCACGCCAGCTGCATTCTTGATGAAGTCCTCCCCTCCGGCTGGGTTGTAGGTAAGACCGGTGCTGTCAGCTACGAGGGCTGCACCCGAGCTGGCCAGCACCCATGTTGCACAGGGTACAGGAAGCCAAGAGCTAAGCTGGCAGCTGTCAAGCGCTGCTTGAGTGGGGCGACTCCTTCTAATGAGCGCGGCCTTGTGCGCGGTGGCGATGCGGACGGACCAGGCGCTACGAATGGCCTGCCTGCAGTGTCCTGTACCCGAGGGCAGGGTTGCGAGCATCGGGCGCTGTAAGGAGACACGAGGGGTGGCATGCATCATGCGGGGAAGAGAAAAGGAAATTGTGAACCCTCATGCTACTCCGAAAAAAAACCATAACCGAACACAGGCTACGAGCTCGTTATTGTAAAGGTTATTGCTAAAGTGCAAATGCCTACTCTCCGCCCATCAAAGTGCAAATGCCTACTCTCCGCCCATCAAAGTGCAAATGCCTACTCTCCGCCCATCAGATGTGTGTGCACTGACGCATATGTGCACTGACTCTTGAACCACCTGGCATCCGACCAGCTTCAGTGTTAGCGTTGATTGCGTATGAAAGTTTCGTGCTCCGTTGAAGTCGGCAAGGCGACGGAGGACAAAGCCGCTGGGAGCGTGCAGTTGGACAAACGCAATGGTTTGGGAGATGGCATCGTGTTGTGAGTTCTGCATTCAACATGTCCGCGGTTACAGCATGTAGCGATGTAGCGTATGTTTGCTATTGAATTGCAGCTACCCATCTTTGCGCCCGGCGGTCACAGTGTGCAAGCTGCCTGAGGGGCAACTCATCACCGCGTTCTTGGATGCCAGTGTGGGAAAGGTGCTGTTTTTGCCACTGCTCACGGCCCTACCACCAGCACTCAGAAGGAAGGGTGGGAGAAGGGAAGCCGCAATGCTCTAGCACCTAGCACTGCACCCTGCATGCCACCACCCTGCAAGAACAACCTGACCAGTCAAACAAAACTCATTCAATAGGAACAACATGTTTGACTGTAATAATCTCACTCAGCTACTCCAACCAAGCTGAAGCATCCTCGGTCGCACCTTTGATGACTACCAACCCCACACCGGTGGCACTCTTCCCCCCTAGACCACTGGGGCACCTCATCAAAACTTGTAGCCCTGCTGGTACTCCTTGCCGACGGGGGGCAGAGCCTCCAGGCCCTCATAACGGCACAGCTCCAGGGGGCGCTGCATGCTCTCACTGATGCGTTAAGTTATGAGGCAGGGGTTGGTGTCTCGGTCCAGCCACCTGCCCCAGGGGGGGCCTGGGGTCGTGGGACTGGGCCAGGTGGGGGCTGGGCAGGGGGCTGGTCCCGGGTAGGGGTAGGGGGAGGTGGCTCCTGAAGAGCAACCTGACCAGACTCCTCTTATCTCGTCCCCCATCGCACAGGTCGTGGCAGCTTTCGACCACCAAGGTCGACCACCGGGGCTGCTGCTATAGTGCGGGGCTGCTGCTATAGTGCGGGGCTGCTGCTATAATGCGGGGCTGCTGCTATAATGCGGGGCTGCTGCTATAGTGCGGGGCTGCTGCTTTGAGACGGTGCTTACCTTAACCCGCGGTTGCAGCTTGGGGCCCGAGCGGTAATCAGAGCAGGCCGCCACGCCTGCTCCAAATAAGATGGCAATCTGTGGCAAACGGAGCCTTTTCATAGTGTCCGCTGTCACACTGTGCGCCCTTTGACAGCCGTTGCATTTGCTGACGCGTCCTTAGCTGCTGGTTAGCTGCTGACAGTTGAGACCTGCAGGGGAGACCTCAGCTGAGACCTCAGCGGAGTCATCAGCGGAGACAACTTACAGTGCGGCGTAGCGGAGCGAGACCAGTCAGCGTGTGTTACCAGTCAGGCTCGCCATGGTACGGTAGGTCAAAGGATGGCCCCTGGTCAATACCATGAAACATATATTGTTCCACCAGCAGCTATTGGAAGGACGCTGCAGGCATCACATGCCTTAGCAGAGGGTTACTAGTGGGACACTAGGGGTGGTGTTCTGTCTGATAGAGTAATCCTTTCACGCACAGTGCATTGGTGCCCTCCACCAGACTGACCCCATAGAAAGGTCATTGCATACAACACCTTGGCCCCACTGACCCCTTACGAACTGGCATGACAGCCAAGTGCTGACATGAGCTGACACGACATGAGCTGACACGTCAGCAGACACACCAATGACACCAGTGAGATTACCCACAGCCCAACATGTTGTTCGTTGTTGAATACGTTTTGTTGGCCTGACACAGCTTGACAGGGCCTCTGGCAAACATCATTGTGCTACAGGCTGCTGTTGCTGGGCCTTTTATGGGCGGCCTCACAGCTGTTCTCATCCCAGGTCTACGTGCTCCTTGCTCATGGCTAAGAGCACAGTCAGCCAGCATATGATCACACCCCTTACCCTGGCACTGACGCTCAAAACCATGGACGCAGTCTGCTTGCTTGCTTCCAACAACCAACACTCTTTCTCATGCAAGGCATCTGCTGCCAAGGTGTTTGCCTGTGGTTAATTGCCCTGCACTGCAGCTCCTCCCACACCCCTGGGAAACCCATGATATCTACCGCAGCCAGTTGACGAGGATGAGGGATACAACAGCAACTGGCACGACTTACTTGCTTGCAGGGTCGTCATCACCTCTCAAGGCTGGACCATACACGACGAGAGAGGGGCTAGGACAGCTCACGGCAGCTGGCCCACCGCTCCTGCAGTCCCAGTGAAGTGCCTGGTCACAGACGCTGTACGTGTGGTGTTTGTGGACCAGCAGCGCATCTGCCTGACCTTGACCATCGAGGACGGTGCCAAGGAGCTGGAGTTTCAATGTGGCAAGCAATCGCGGCGTACAGACAGCCACCTGGACAAGGCAGGTCCAGCAAGGGGCCAACACACAGGTGGTGCCCCTTCCCTAGCTCCATGTCCATGGTTACTCACCCATGCATGAGTCTACACCATGATCAATCATTCAACGCATTTGATATTGCTTGTTGTTTGCCCACTCCGGCTTAGTGGTGCTTTTATGATACATTGTGCTGAGTTGCGTCTCGGCGTGTGTTAAGCTGCTGGCACTCCCCCTGGAGGACTCCCACTGTTGGGTCAGAGCTCAGAGCTGCTGGAGTGACACGCAGCACGATACCCCAACAACTAGAAGCTGGGTTTAGTAAAAGTTGTTCTTTAGACCACTACACACATGCAAGCAACAGCTCAAACTTGGCCCTCAACCATGAGCCTTCATTGCATTGGAACACTCAGTGTGGACCCCTACACAACGGTGTTTTGGAGTTCCCATGCACATGGCATGCACATGACAAAGACATGGCATACACATGGTCATGGTCGCCTACCACCTACACTATTGCCTGACCCCGGAGGGCTATGATGTAGAGTTGGCATGACAAATATGCACTAAGCGTAAGCTGATGACAGCTCAAAGGGGGGGGGGCACACACTACTGTGCCACAGCGGGCTGCTGCTGCTGCTGGGCCTTGGGTGGCTTGTCTCACACCCGCTTGTATTCATGCTCAAGGTACTCCTTGCCCTTTGCTGGCAGCTTCCCCTCCTCTGGCCAGTAGCACAGCTCCAGCAAGCGCCACCCGTTCTCCCCAATTCGCTGCATGTTCAATGCTGCATTGCAGTCCCTGTCCAGCCACCTGCCTGGCTGTGAGGCAGGCGTGGCTTTGGCAGCCTTGCCCTGGGCCTTGCCTTTGCCCCTGGTGGGCTGGCTGGGCTCAGCTGCCTGCTCAGCCTCGGTATGCTTGATGCGCTTGGCTGGAGGGGGAGTGCTGGGCCCTGGCTCTGAGGCTGCTGGCTGTGAGGCTTCCTGGCTGCTGCATTGGGCCTGTGGGGGCTTGCGGGGAGCCACTACTGGGCACCACATCAGGCCCCGCGCAGGCCGGTCACAGGGGGGGGTGCGAGGACCTGCACTGGCATGAACAGTAGCGATGTGAGTAGCGCAGAGCTCACCGGACTGCACAATTGCAGCGGACCACACCATGACTGCGACGAACCTTGTTTTCGCGGGCTTTCAGTCGGATGCGGCTCACTGGGCCGTTTCCTGGGAGGCATTGTGCCACTAGGCTCATACCTGCTGATACCTGCTCATACCTACTTATACCCGTGTGTCACTCACTCTCGCACCTTCAAAGGGCACCTCCAAAGGGCACCTCCAGCGGCAAGCAACAGCATGGACATGAAACACACCACTGTGCAAGAGGTTGCTGTGCTACGGCTTTGGATGCCCAGTCTGGCAGCTCAGGCCAGGGTACTCCTTGCCTAGGGCCAGTGCCCTTCCTTGGCCTGGCCACCAGTGTCTGCCACCAGTGTCCTCGGCCTGGCTACCATCTGTCAAGGTCTCCAGGGGTGTGCTGCAGAGGGACAGAGGGACACCGCTGCTAGTGCCTGACCTGACCCGGCCCTCAACCTGGAACCCCAGCCTGCTTGCAGCCGACTATTCTGGCTATGACCTCACTGGTGTGTCCCTGACTCGCAGCGGAGCCTGGTGCATGCAGGTGGTGGCCACCAAGGGTGGCAAGTTGCAGCTTGATGTGGACCGCATCAGGGCCAGGCAAGCAGCAGAGGGCAGCGCCTATGTCCTGCCCCGTATGCAGCCACCACCGCCGCGTGTTGGCCGAGGTGAGTGGGTCACCTGACCTCCAACCCCAATGGAGGGAGAGCTTCCCTACTCCTGGCAGCCCTCCCACCAGCGTCTGGAGGGCCTCATGATGCCACCACCATCACTCCTCCCCATGCAGGACAAACCTGATCAGACTTCCCAACCTCTTCCTCCTGCTCTGCCCAGATGGCCCTCAGCCTTACCATAGCTGGTGCAGCCCTTACAGATCCGTCTAGCACACCTAGCTCTGTACTTACTAGACCTGTCGCATGGCTGCTGTTCAGCCGGAGGTGCGGCAGCCTGTCACATGACTTACGAGGGGGGAGAAGGCCCTGGCCCTAGCCAGACCCCAACACCCTGGCCCTAGCCAGATCCTAGCGCCCTGGCCCTCAGCCTTGTCATATTCCTGCTGGCACCTGCAGGCTCGCAACACCGCTGGACTGGAGACAGCCCCCTGGCCGCCACCATGCAGCAGCTACAGGCCTCTGATGCCCGGCTGCAGCAAATCCACGCCTTGTCACAACCCGTATATGGGACAGCACGCACCCCAGGCCAAGCCAACCAGGGCAGCTGCCACCCGCCATCAGCCAGCAGTGCTGATCGACAGGCCACACCCCAGCCCCAGCCCCAACGCAACAGCAGCAGCAGAGCTACTTGGAGCGCCCCAACCCCCCCTCTGTTGCCGGATTACGGCAGCCACACCTCTTACAGGCCAACAAAACTTATTCAACTAGGAACAACATGTTGGGCTGTGGGTAATCTCACTCAGCTACTACACTCAAGTCGATGGCACGTTCCGGGGGCAAACCCCCCTGACCACTGGGCACACCATCAAAACTAACAGCTGTACGCTTATATGACTACCAGCCCGTTGCACTAGCAAACACTAGTGAACTAGCAAACAGCCCTAGAGTGTGCCATGGCTCTAGGGCTCGGGTAGGGATGAACGCTCCACTAGGAAGCTCCATTGTGGCTGCAGGTTTATTCATCGCTGCTGCTTTTGGCGATACCTGCAAGCACATAGGGCCACGACATATGCTTAGTGTGCGGGGCAATGTGCGGGGCAACAAGTGCAACCAGGGCAACTTGTGGGGGCTGTGTGCGATGTGCGGGGCTTGCTTAGAGTGCGGGGCAACCTTACCTTTCAGAGAGGCCTGGCCGTTTGCCATTCTACGGGGCCGTGTACCATTGTTTACTGCGCGGTCACGAATTAGCGCGTCGATCTGCGAACACAAGCACAAGCAATGGTTGCGGGGCTGCTGCTATAGTGCGGGGCCGCTGCTATAGTGCGGGGCTGCTGCTATAGTGCGGGTCACCCCGGCCATTGGCCATGCCAATCCGTGACAGGCCTGCCGCTCGCACCACGCTCTAGTGGAGGGTAGCGAAGGCTATCGCGGTAACTCACGCGCGCTAAAACTCGCGTTTTGCACTGAAGCCTTGTCCCAGTACACCGCCCGCCATTCCCGCGGACTGTGAACATGGTCGCTCGCTGCAGCCTGGGGCTCAGACGGGGTGCCACCGTACGTGGGTCGCAGGTCGAAGCGCAAGATTCCCTGGGTTGGGTCGGGACCCCTCATGGCCCGGGCCCTTCCTGACACCTCCCTTGCCTAACCCTCCCTCCAAGCAAGCAGAGCATCTCACTAAGGTGTCAGCAGCACCGTGCGTGGACTTTAATTCGCTACCGTGCACTCTGCTGAAGCCTAGACCCCATCATTTCGGGGCTTCGTTCAAGTTCTTGAACTTTTCGGTCAGTGGCCCTTTCCGCGTACTTCCACCATTGTCTGATAGCTAAGCGAGTCTATATTCCGGGATGTAGCCCAGGAAAGCTCTATCATCTTGTGTGGTACAATCTATGACAAAATGTGGCCGAGGGTGAATGTGGCATGGAGCGATCTCATCACAGGGGCCGATTGGCGGCGTTCTGGGTTCATCCCCGACGGGGTGGACCCTGTGCTACTGTTGGGCGCCCTCATCGCTGGGTTTTTCGCACTGTGCGCGAATTTCAAGCAGAAAATTGCGATGGGCCATCCTGGACCCCGACGCCGCGCCCTCCTGGAACGCCATAAAGCGATACGTGCCAAGCTGGTAAGTAGTGGCAATGGCAGTGGCGGACACCTCCATTGTGGCGTAATCCACCATTGTGGCGGGAACCCATACCTTAACATCCTCCTCCTGCACCCTTCACCCTGCAGAGCCCTACCGAGCTGCCAGCCCTTGAAACAGCCCTTGCAACACCACAACAGTCAAGCAGGGGTGCCAGCACATGGGGCCATAAGCGCCTACGCACATGCCTTGGCCGAGGCGCCCAGCAGCATGGACCAGCAGCTGAGCATGGACCAGCAGCAGCTGCAGGGTGCCCAGCACCAGCTGGCTCAGGACCAGCAGCAGCTGCAGGATGGTGGGGAGGGTGGGGTATTCAAGCACAGCATGGCAGCCAAAGTCTTGGCTGATCACCCAGATCTCAGTGCAGAGTGCAAGGCTCAGCAGTTGGCAGGTGTGCATAATGTAGAGTGTGTGGTGCCAGCTGCACAACTAGCAGCCAGTGTTGCGCATCAGACTAGGGGGAGCGTGCAGCGGCGGTGGTGTTTGGTGCTGAAGGATGAGGAAGTTGAGAAGTGTGCTGAGCTTGACCCTGATGCCCACAGGCTGCTTCGCACCATCACTGGGTCACGGGCCATGCATGCAATGTCCTTCCCTGCAGATAGGGTTGCGCCCATGTGGTCTGAGACTGCATGTGCGTGTGTGAGGCACATGGGCAGCAAGCCACAGCAGTGCATGTGTCATGGAGCATCTACCCTGAGCAGCATACCCATGTTTGGACGTGTGACACTGGCAAGTGACAAGAAGGAAGATGCTGAGTTCTGCATGCACGGGCACCACACATTGCAAGCGCCCACATGACCTTGAATGTGCATCTGTTGAAGGAGTATGCACGGGAGTGCTTGGGCTGGAAGGGCAAGAGGGCAAGAAGAAGCCATTGCTTAGGGCTGACATCCTAGAACATCTCAGGTGGGAGCAAGAGATGGAGGAGGATCAGTTGGCTGAAGTGGGGGTTGACGAGGCAGATGAAATGTAAGGCCAAGCACTTTTGATTGAAACCAGCAGCACCAACTGAGCCAGAATAGCGCGAACTGAGCCGATAAAGCCGATTGAGCGTGGCGTGACTCAGTCTCGTGGTGTAATGACATGGCTCGGTAGCATGGCGCACTGCGATGGCCTACTCCGCAGTACTGCGAGGCTGCCTCCATGGTGCGAACTTCATGGTGCTACGGACGCCACGGAGCGCCTCGCCACCCTGCTCTTGTAGGTGGGTCGCTGCTTGTTTGCGCTATCTCAACTTTCGACCTGGTGGCGGGCGGTGTACTGGGACATGGCTTCAGTGCAAAACGCGAGTTTTAGCGCGCGTGAGTTACCGCGATAGCCTTCGCTACCCTCCACTAGAGCGTGGTGCGAGCGGCAGGCCTGTCACGGATTGGCATGGCCAATGGCCGGGGTGACCTGCGGGGCTGCTGCTATAGTGCGGGGCTGCTGCTATAGTGCGGGGCTGCTGCTATAGTGCGGGGCTGCTGCTTTGAGACGGTGCTTACCTTAACCCGCGGTTGCAGCTTGGGGCCCGAGCGGTAATCAGAGCAGGCCGCCACGCCTGCGCCAAATAAGATGGCAATCTGTGGCAAACGGAGCCTTTTCATAGTGTCCGCTGTCACACTGTGCGCCCTTTGACAGCCGTTGCATTTGATGACACGTCCTTAGCTGCTTGTTAGCTGCTGACAGTTGAGACCTGCAGGGGCACTCGCAGAAAAGATCGCATTATAAGTGCCACCTAAGGGTACTTTTTTTCTGATGGAAGGCTTCAGTTTCTCATTGGCAAGCCAACGCACTTGGAAAAAAAAATCAACTCCAAGTGGCTGGCGAGATTCGATCATTTGACTCTCATGCACTTCTGTGAGGGCAACCAGTACTGGTTGAGGTCCAGTACTGGTTGCTAACCAGTACTGGACCTCAACCAGTACTGGTTGGCATCCAGGACTGTTTGTCAGCTTTGGCAGGGTTAGGGCATGGAGATATCAAAGTTTCCGCGTATCACATTCAAGCCTTCCCATATGTAATACTTGCATCGCTGGTCTTAGCGCTTCGCTAAAAGCTCCCCAACGGCTGTCTACGTCGATGTGCGATGTGCGATGTCCAGTCGATGTGCGCTATCATGTGCGCTTGTAATGGGTCAACACTGCCAAGTCCTATTAATGAAGCGAGCATCGCAAGTCCTAACGCAAGTCCTATGGATGAAGCGAGTAATGCTTACAGTAAAGTGGATGATAGCTGAAGGGTTAGGGCTGAGGCTTGAGCTCAGGGCTGGAGCCTAGGTTAGGTACCGTCTAGGCACCGATTACAACAAGAGGACAACACGCTATAACACACTGCATGTGCTATCACTCACTAAGCAATGTCATTGAGATTACTATGTACATGTGTTTGTTATCACTATCACTACCACTATCACTATAATTACATGTTACATTGCTTCGCATGCTATGCAGCATGCTATGTAGCATCAACCAGGACACTCCATCCGTCCTCTATCTCATCCCCTTATAATGCAAGGCGACCTCATTGTAATGAAGGTAGTCGTCCAAGCTCTAGCCCCTGCACAGTGACACAGAGTCATCTTACATACAATGCTCTACTGTTCCCAACCAGTACTGGCTGTGACCTGTACTGGCTGGCTGTGACCAGTACTGGCTGGCTGTGACCAGTACTGGCTGGCTGGCTGTGACCAGTACTGGCTGGCTGTGACCAGTACTGGCTGGCTGTGACCAGTACTGGCTAGCTGGCTGTGACCAGTACTGGCTGGCTGTGACCAGTACTGGCTAGCTGGCTGTGACCAGTACTGGCTGGCTGTGACCAGTACTGGCTGGCTGGCTGTGACCAGTACTGGCTGGCTGACCAGTACTGGCTGGCTGGCTGACCAGTACTGGCTGGCTGTGACCAGTACTGGCGGGCTGACCAGTACTGGCTGGCTGTGACCAGTACTGGCTGGCTGTGACCAGTACTGGCTGGCTGGCTGTGACCAGTACTGGCTGGCTGTGACCAGTACTGGCTGGCTGTGACCAGTACTGGCTGGCTGTGACCAGTACTGGCTGGCTGGCTGTGACCAGTACTGGCTGGCTGTGACCAGTACTGGCTGGCTGTGACCAGTACTGGCTGGCTGGCTGTGACCAGTACTGGCTGGCTGTGACCATTACTGACTGGGTGGCTGTGACCAGTACTGGCTGGCTGACCAGTACTGGCTGGCTGGCTGTGACCAGTACTGGCTGGCTGACCAGTACTGGCTGGCTGTGACCAGTACTGGCTGGCTGTGACCAGTACTGGCTGGCTGTGACCAGTACTGACTGGCTGGCTGTGACCAGTACTGGCTGGCTGACCAGTACTGGCTGGCTGACCAGTACTGGCTGGCTGGCTGTGACCAGTACTGGCTGGCTGACCAGTACTGGCTGGCTGTGACCAGTACTGGCTGGCTGTGACCAGTACTGGCTGGCTGGCTGTGACCAGTACTGGCTGGCTGTGACCAGTACTGGCTGGCTGTGACCAGTACTGGCTGGCTGTGACCACTACTGGCTGGCTGTGACCAGTACTGGCTGGCTGTGACCAGTACTGGCTGGCTGGCTGTGACCAGTACTGGCTGGCTGTGACCAGTACTGGCTGGCTGTGACCAGTACTGGCTGGCTGACCAGTACTGGCTGGCTGGCTGTGACCAGTACTGGCTGGCTGACCAGTACTGGCTGGCTGTGACCAGTACTGGCTGGCTGTGACCAGTACTGGCTGGCTGTGACCAGTACTGACTGGCTGTGACCAGTACTGGCTGGCTGTGACCAGTACTGGCTGGCTGGCTGTGACCAGTATTGGCTGGCTGTGACCAGTACTGGCTGGCTGTGACCAGTACTGGCTGGCTGTGACCAGTACTGGCTGGCTGGCTGTGACCAGTACTGGCTGGCTGTGACCAGTACTGACTGGCTGGCTGTGACCAGTACTGGCTGGCTGACCAGTACTGGCTGGCTGGCTGTGACCAGTACTGGCTGGCTGACCAGTACTGGCTTGCTGTGACCAGTACTGGCTGGCTGTGAATAGTACTGGCTGGCTGTGACCAGTACTGACTGGCTGGCTGTGACCAGTACTGGCTGGCTGACCAGTACTGGCTGGCTGGCTGTGACCAGTACTGGCTGGCTGACCAGTACTGGCTGGCTGTGACCAGTACTGGCTGGCTGTGACCAGTACTGGCTGGCTGGCTGTGACCAGTACTGGCTGGCTGTGACTAGTACTGGCTGGCTGTGACCAGTACTGGCTGGCTGTGACCAGTACTGGCTGGCTGGCTGTGACCAGTACTGGCTGGCTGACCAGTACTGGCTGGCTGGCTGTGACCAGTACTGGCTGGCTGACCAGTACTGGCTGGCTGTGACCAGTACTGGCTGGCTGTGACCAGTACTGGCTGGCTGTGACCAGTACTGACTGGCTGTGACCAGTACTGGCTGGCTGTGACCAGTACTGGCTGGCTGTGACCAGTACTGGCTGGCTGGCTGTGACCAGTACTGGCTGGCTGACCAGTACTGGCTGGCTGGCTGTGACCAGTACTGGCTGGCTGACCAGTACTGGCTGGCTGTGACCAGTACTGGCTGGCTGTGACCAGTACTGGCTGGTTGTGACCAGTACTGACTGGCTGTGACCAGTACTGGCTGGCTGTGACCAGTACTGGCTGGCTGGCTGTGACCAGTACTGGCTGGCTGTGACCAGTACTGGCTGGCTGTGACCAGTACTGGCTGGCTGTGACCAGTACTGGCTGGCTGGCTGTGACCAGTACTGGCTGGCTGTGACCAGTACTGGCTGGCTGTGACCAGTACTGGCTAGCTGGCTGTGACCAGTACTGGCTGGTTGTGACCAGTACTGGCTAGCTGGCTGTGACCAGTACTGGCTGGCTGTGACCAGTACTGGCTGGCTGGCTGTGACCAGTACTGGCTGGCTGACCAGTACTGGCTGGCTGGCTGACCAGTACTGGCTGGCTGTGACCAGTACTGGCGGGCTGACCAGTACTGGCTGGCTGTGACCAGTACTGGCTGGCTGTGACCAGTACTGGCTGGCTGGCTGTGACCAGTACTGGCTGGCTGTGACCAGTACTGGCTGGCTGTGACCAGTACTGGCTGGCTGTGACCAGTACTGGCTGACTGTGACCAGTACTGGCTGGCAGTGACCAGAACTGGCTGGCTGGCTGTGACCAGTACTGGCTGGCTGTGACCAGTACTGGCTGGCTGTGACCAGTACTGGCTGGCTGTGACCAGTACTGGCTGGCTGTGACCAGTACTGGCTGGCTGTGACCAGTACTGGCTGGCTGTGACCAGTACTGGCTGGCTGTGACCAGAACTGGCTGGCTGGCTGTGACCAGTACTGGCTGGCTGTGACCAGTACTGACTGGCTGGCTGTGACCAGTACTGGCTGGCTGACCAGTACTGGCTGGGAATAAACCAGTACTGGTTGGGAATAAACCAGTACTGGTTGGGAATAAACCAGTAGTGGTTGGGAATAAACCAGTACTGGTTAAGAATAAACCAGTACTGGTTGGGAATAAACCAGTACTGGTTGGGTATAAACCAGTACTGGTTGGGAATATACCAGTACTGGTTGGGGGTAAACCAGTACTGGTTAGGAATAAACCAGTACTGGTTGGGAATAAACCAGTACTGGTTGGGAATAAACCAGTACTGGTTGGGAATAAACCAGTACTGGTTGGGAATAAACCAGTACTGGTTGGGAATAAACCAGTACTGGTTGGGAATAAACCAGTACTGGTTGGGAATAAACCAGTACTGGTTAGGAATAAACCAGTACTGGTTGGGAATAAACCAGTACTGGTTGGGAATAAACCAGTACTGGTTGGGAATAAACCAGTACTGGTTGGGAATAAACCAGTACTGGTTGGGAATAAACCAGTACTGGTTGGGAATAAACCAGTACTGGTTGGGGGTGAACCAGTACTGGTTGGGGGTGAACCAGTACTGGTTGGGAATAAACCAGTACTGGTTGGGAATAAACCAGTACTGGTTGGGTTTAAACCAGTACTGGTTGGGAATATACCAGTACTGGTTGGGGGTAAACCAGTACTGGTTAGGAATAAACCAGTACTGGTTGGGAATAAACCAGTACTGGTTGGGAATAAACCAGTACTGGTTGGGGGTAAACCAGTACTGGTTGGGAATAAACCAGTACTGGTTGGGAATAAACCAGTACTGGTTGAGAATAAACCAGTACTGGTTGGGAATAAACCAGTACTGGTTGGGAATAAACCAGTACTGGTTGGGAATAAACCAGTACTGGTTGGGAATAAACCAGTACTGGTTGGGTATAAACCAGTACTGGTTGGGAATAAACCAGTACTGGTTGGGGGTAAACCAGCAACGGTTGGGAGGCAACCAGTACTGGTTGGGGGTGGACCAGTACTGGTTTTCTCGTATCTCCTCAGCCCGATTTTTCCTCGATTTTAGGTTTACACCCCCATTCTTAGAACCGCTAAAAAATACAATCTATCAAGCCACTTTGTCAAAAAATTCAACTTTTCTCATGAACTTTTCTGCGAGTGGGAGACCTCAGCGGAGACCTCAGCGGAGTCATCAGCGGAGACAGCTTACAGTGCGGCGTAGCGGAGCGAGCCTTCAACTAGCAGACTGCCCATTCCCATCTGTTACAGACTTGACAGCTTTAGCTGGGCTTACATGCCTCTCAGCCAGCTCAGCCAGCTCAACCAGCTCAGCCCTGAGAGGGTACCAGGCTAAGGTACCGGGGCTGCTGCAGCGCTTGATGAACCGGACTGGCATGAGTTGGTCCACAGTGATCCCATAGGCATGGCCCAATGTCTGCAGCTGCTACAGCGCTTGCATCAGGCACCTGCATCCTGCACAACATGTTTGAGATCGGACACTGTCTTTTGTCCTCATGACATCATAATGCCATCCTCCTACGTCAAGTCAAGGGACACGTAAGCACTGGCTGGCACAAAGACAGCGCAATGACAGCGTATGACAGCATATGGCTTCACAACTTGCCTGACTGGCCCATTGCAGTAGAGCTGGCCCATTGCATACAGGTCATTGCATACAGCACCTTGGCCCTAAACCTAATGAGGCAGAGCTTCCAGGCCCCCCCAATGGCACAGCTCCAGGGGGTAGCTCCATGGGGGGGCCTGGCGTCGTGGGCTGGTCCTGGGCTGGGGGAGGGGGAGGTGTCTCCTGAAGAACAACCTGACCAAACACCTCTTACAGCCTCACTGCGCCGGCTGCAGCACCGCTGCCACACAGCAGTGGACCCAGAGCGCTGCCGCTTCGTAGCGCGCCGCACGCAGCTGCCAGAGATCCCTTCCTGAGACTAGACTAGGCTAGACTGGTTTTGTGCTGCCGGGCTGCCGGGCTGCTGTGTCATGTAATATCAGTTGTGGCCATGTAGACAAAGGGGCAAAGTAATAGACAAAGGAGCTTGTAAGAGCCATTCATACTTACACCATACTTGACAGCAGACATACTTGACAGCAGATATCCAGGCAGGCATCCAACTCTAACCATGTCCAGCTGCCTCACCACCCACACTTAGCAGCAGGCATCCAGGCAGGCATCCAACTCTAACCATGTCCAGCTGCCTCACCACCCACACTTAGCAGCAAGCATCCAGGCAGGCATCCAACTCTAACCATGTCCAGCTGCCTCACCACCCACACTTAGCAGCAGGCATCCAGGCAGGTATCCAACTCTAACCATGTCCAGCTGCCTCACCACCCACACTTAGCAGCAGGCATCCAGGCAGGTATCCAACTCTAACCATGTCCAGCTGCCTCACCACCCACACTTAGCAGCAGGCATCCAGGCAGGTATCCAACTCTAACCATGTCCAGCTGCCTCACCACCCACACTTAGCAGCAGGCATCCAGGCAGGCATCCAACTCTCAGGCTTCAGGCTTCAGGCTTCAGGCTGCTCTTCCAGGCCGCCACTGCCTTCTGCACATCAGGCTGGCACATCCAGGCAGCAACCTGGCTCTGCCACTTCTCGCTCACGGTGCGAGGGAACCTGGGATCGGTAGTGCCGTACAGCATGTTGTGCTTGTGGCACAGTACGTTGCACACCTGGTAGTCCTCAGGCCGGTACGACTTGATTTGGCTGAAGATGCGGTTGATCTCCCCGTCTCCGCCACAGCGCGAGCCATCCGCCAGCACCTCGTTGCAGGTGGCGCGCATCCCTTTGGGCCCAAAGGGGTACATCAAGTCGAAGAACCTGCGATCAGAACGGCAATGAATTTTAGCTTATGGGTTACCATCTATTCCGTGAGTGGATATTTGGGCTGCCCGACTACTGGTCGACTTACAGGCTTACAGGCAGCCACAATTCGATTCCGTAGCGCTTCCTCACGCCGTTCGTGTGGTACACCCACGATGCGTAGGCCTCTCCCAGCTCTGCCATGCGAGCCGCTTGCCTTAGCCGTTGGTTTTCAAGACACGGCTCGCAGCCCTTTTTTCCGAAGACGGCTAACACAGCACGGCTGCCGGGTGCGGAGCCTCGTGAGCAGTGAACGCACTCTTGCACGCCGGTCAATAGAGCCGTCGCCGCCTTCTCTTCCTGTCTCGTCTTCCTACATCGAGACGCGTTATCAAGACAGACTCGACACAGTTTCCGATCTGGTGCCGCTGTTCGCGAGCATCGCGTGCAGGTCGACATGACTGACGCTGGACACGCCGGACGGGAGACACGCTGGTGTAATCGACAGTAGTGTAATCAACTGTAGTGAAATCAACGGCTACTATGAGACTATGAGATGCTGCTGAAGCTGGACGAGACAGTGGAGAACCGCAAGGGCGCCACACAACAGGAAATAGCGTTTCTGGCGATCTATCATCAATGAGCTGTATAATAGACGTGTATCGTACGACCCTGTAGCCGTGCGGCAGAACCCTGTAGACGTGTGTCATAGGACCCTGTAGCCGTGCGGCAGAACCCTGTAGACGTGTGTCGTAGGACCCTGTAGCCGTGCGGCAGAACCCTGTAGGCGTGTGTCGTAGGACCCTGTAGCCGTGCGGCAGGACCCTGTACAGGTTTAGGTAATTTTTCAAATAGTTATAACATCGCAGCAACATTGAGTTTTTCGATGATTACAACGGCGATGAGTCGGCCTTTCCTGGGGCTATCTGCAGTATGCCTCCCGGGAAGAAATGACGTAGGCGACTTCCGGCCTTAATCGGCGCGAGTGCTGTGCAGGGGCATGCTGACCTCCCTGCGTATGGCTGCGGTGGAAAGGGAAGTGGCAGGGCCCCAGGCGCCGCCAGGCTGCTTGGTCTGCGTCGCCTGCCTGGCTGACTGGAACCCGGTGAGGGTTGCGGCCAAGCAAGCCTAGGCCTGGCCCTCACCAAACCCACCATCGCACATCATGAAGGGTAGGCTGCCACGAAGCTGTGCAGGGCCTGTAGGTGGTCTGGGCATGGCTTGGACTTGTGTGGGCCTTGACGTCAGTGTTGCTGCGTGCAGGTTTGCGGTAAGCTTGAGCCCCACCTCCAACAAGGCTGGTGGCAATTGCAGTCAGATTCAAAAGATGCGCCGCAAGGTCCGGCCGCACGGATCAGGGTAAGTGAGCCGTGGGCCTTGGCACCCTCACACAGTCATCACATCTCTCTCTTTACACTTGCCCTACCGTTAGCATGTTTCGACGCCCTTTCTGAGGGTGGAGGAGGAGCTATGGGACCCGCGTTAGGTGTTGCAGCTAGCCCTTGCCTATACTCATACCTGCCCAACTACTTGAATTATCCAACATCTTGAATTAAAGGTGGGAAATATCGCATGAAGTGTTGTTGTGATGTTTGTTGTAGTTCTGAGGAAGCCGGTGCTGCTGCTATGGCCAGGTGTACCGGGTGGACGTCAGTGAGGGGCATGAGCTGAAGCAGCGCTACGGTGTTCGTGGCGTGCCCATGTTCCTCATGTTTTTCAATGGTCGCTTGGTGTCAGCAACCAATGCCATTCGCAGTGGCAAAGAGTTGCATGCAGCGTGCCTGGCGGCCCTAGACAAAGGGCTGCGCGCACAGTTTCTCCCTGACACCTTCCGGTGCAGTGCTGCAAGCAACGACCTGCTGGATTGCATCAAGCCCGGCATGAGCCTCAGGGGTCGGTGAGCCGCTGTGTCTTGGTCGTCATTGTGGCATGGTATATGTGAGGGCTGTAAGGATAAACATATAATCGTGCCTCCTAACGCGATGGCAGAGTCTGGCATGGAGGCAGTGGAGAGAGTGACCAGCCCTCCATTTTCCCGTGCATCCTCAGCCTCCCATGGTCACTTGCTATACAAGTTAGCACCACTGTGTTTGATTGGATATGCATGTGTCCCCCACTAAGAGCCCCTGTGCCTCCAATCAGTGTTTCGTAGTCGACACTTAATGTAACCCCATGTCACGGACCCATGACCGCCTCGAAAGTTTCGTTGCGTGTATCAAGCAAATATCCACAGCCACATCCAACCGCACACTACTACCAGCCCTGCGACGGAACCTGCTTCAGAGGCAATAACTAGATCGTCTCAGCCTCCATGCCTAGCGTGATGGGCAAGGAGGAGCTGAGTAAGCTGACCAATGCGGTACGTGAGGAAGCAGTAGGCGCTGCCGTAAAAGAATCCCCCTGGCAAAGTTTCGCCTAGCAATCGAATGCCGAGCTTCTGCCTTTCCTTCGCGTCACAGGAGCTGAAGACCCAGTTGAAGGAACTGGGTTTGTCGCAGGCAGGGAAAAAGGAGGAGCTTGTGGAACGTATTCTTTCTGCACAAAACACCAGCAACACTGAAGCAGCGCAGGCAATGCCGCCTGCCGTAGCCCCTGACGCATCGGAGCCAGGTCCTTCAGCAGCAGAGCCAGTCATTGAGGCTTCAAAGGCGGGCGCCCAACTGCCGGCCGAAGCAGAGGCCGCCACCTTAGTAAAGGAGCAACACGAGGAGGGATCAGCTGCAGTCAAGGGTCATGCCAAGATTGTATTTAGCGAGCAAGCTGCTAAAACAGTGAGTGAGGTCAAACAGCCGAGTACAGGCAGCATAGGATCAGGTCTTGTATGGGGTGACTAAGACTAACGTTGTTTGCCACAGATGCCAGACTTGAAGAAGCTAGTGGTTGTCAAGCCAGCAGAAGCACCAAAGGCAGAGCACATAAAGCTGAAGGAACGCGCAGACAGGTGACACAGTGATGAGGGATTTATTTGGGAAATATGTCTGCAGCAGTGTGCATGTGTGTGTTTGATATATTGTGTATGCTGTGGCTGTGAGTGCAGGTTTAAGGACCCAGATGTTGAGAAGTCAAAGCAGAGGGCGCTACGCTTTGGCTTGGTGGGTATGTCGCGCTGCCATGCCTGTTCAGTGAGCTGCTCTCCTAATGGTTAGCCAAGATAAGCAGGCGGGTATGCATCTGAAGGTGTGCATAGCATTGGTGCTGGCACCGATGTGTTGTGATGGTGCAGGCACATCCTGAGATTGAGAAAGAGAAAACCATGAAGCGTGCAGAGCGTTTTGGTACCTTCCACCCTGAGCTGGACGCAGAGAAGAAGAAGGCTCGTGAAGCACGGTTTGGCAAGGAAGCCTTCAAGGACGTGACCAAGGAAGAGGACCCAGCCACCAAGGCAGCTGCACGTGCAGAGCGCTTCAAGCCCCTTGCAGGCTCTACCATTGCAGCACCCAGTGCAGATGGCAGCAATACCTTTGAAGCCATGAAGAAGGTAAGAGCCTGTGCATCTGTATAAGCTCGCTGAGCTTATTCTGAGCAGTATAAGGACAAATCTGCTCTTTACCCCATGTCATGGAGGCCCTTGCAGACTCTGAGGCATACTGGCATGAGCTGGCCACCATTCATTCAAAACTTTGCTGCTTGACGGTGCTTGCAGGCCAGAGCAGCCCGCTTTGCCACTGCAGCCGCAAAGTGAAGCTTAGCAGCATGTCACTGTGGACTACCCCACATGACCTGTAGCACATCCTTTCAACCCTGCTGGCAACATGGTTCACTGAGGTCTTGAGCGGCCGTGTCAGTGTCAGTGTTCCTACACCCTCCGGCTATTTGACATGTAAGGCCCGGACTGGCCTGAAGCGGCTGACACGTGGAAGTGAGGCTCTAATGCCTTCTCAGGCTAGCAGCCTGTCCACTGCCAGCCGATCCGAGCAGCTGGCAGGTCCATACTGATGGCAATGTCCGAGTGGTTGAGTAGGCCTTGCCATGGCAGCCAGTTGACAATTTACTGGAGGGAGGTCAAGTGGGGTACAGCTTGTAGTCTGTGATCATGGATAGCTGGCATCCTGAAGCTCAGCCCCTGGGCATGCACACCTGACACCATGCGGGCATGTTGAGAGACTTGCAGTCAAACACAGTCACTTTGGCTGGCACGATGAGGCAGGGCAGGATTCGCAGGCTTACCGCCCTCGCTCGGGCCCAATAGTGGCCAGCAGGAAAGGCAGGGCAGTGCAGGGGAGGGCTGCTTGTGTTCTGCGACAGTGCTGCCACACGTGCTGTTGGGCAGTGCTTGGCCAGGCAGCCTGTGTGCCAGGTGGAGCTTTGTGGGGCCCAGGCGGGCCAGTGTGGCTCCTGCAGGCAATGGGCAGGGTGCAGTGCTCTGCAAGTTTAGGTTTTGTTGGTTTTGGCGGGGGGCGGGGCAATTCGGGCTGGGACCTCGCCAGTCTCCCCAAGGCCAGCAGGTAGGTCTGGTGCACATCACTCAATACAACAGCTGCTGCCTTGTGTGTGGTGGGGCTGGGTGATCAGGTGGGGTGCAGATTGCTGCACTGGGCGGATGGCTGTTCTTATCATCGTCAGCAGCATCACCAGCAGCGTCTTGTGCTTGCCAATGTCACTAGTTGTTACCGAGCATACACTATATGTGCCTTGCAGATGCCTTGCAGCACGGGTGGTCCTCCACTGCATGCAGTTGGTTGTTGGTTGTGTGTGTGGGGAGGTGGGGGCCTCTGTTCTTGCCTGCCATGTTTGCTTGTCCTCCACTTGGCCCGTGCTTGCCACTTGTGAGCTCTGCTTCTCCTGCATCCTCACTGCAGAGTGCACCTGGCCTTGGGAGGGTCCCAGTACAAGCGGGGGAGGAGGTGTTGAGGACAAAATATGGTGTTGAATCGTTTGGAACTCTGGAAATACCAGTGAAATTATTTTCCTCGTCCCGTATGGTCCATGTTATTCCGTGTGTCACTGGTGCTGCCTAATGCAGCAGCTGTAGCTTGCAGCGCCCAAGCTACGAGCATTTTGTTGGATATCCACATCCTGACAGGAGGTCCATGCTGAGTACCTTGTGTGGTGTTAACACCGCACTGAACGCCCATTCGAAGCACGATGGGTGCCAGCCGATCACCGGCATAACTCTGGGCAGCTCGACATCAACTGCTCGTGCTTGCCTCGTACGAGGTACCAACATCCTGCCCAGGCATTCCCTAATGTAACATATGCTGGGAATATTACAAGCAACGCTTAGATGCATCAATACTGCATGGTGAGCGTCACACAAGGGCAAGGTCGGTGCTTGGGGTGCATGGAGCAACATGTTTGACTGTGGGTAATCTCACTAAGCTACTCCAATCAAGTTGAAGCGTCCTCGGTCGCACCCTTGATGGCTATCAACCCCACACCGCTGGCGCTCTTCCCCCTAGACCACTGAGCACCTCATCAAAGCCAACAGCCTTTTCTTTTTTTTGTAAGGCTAACAGCCGGTGTAAACCACTGGCCCTATGGGTTGTTATGGGCCCGGCCATCAATGCCGCGCCGGTACTCTGCAGCCCGGTGCAGCCGCTGCCTGCCCTTGGGCAGCCGGTCATTGACCAGCTTGTAGCCCTGCTGGTACTCCTTGCCAATGGGGGGCAGAACCCCTCTGTCTTCCCTCTCACCATGCCTTGCTGACTTTGCAAAGAAAGGTCATTGCATACAGCACCTTGGCCCTCAACCTTGAGCCTTCGGGGCAGAGCCTCCAGGCCCACCCAATGGCACAGCTCCAGGGGGCGCTGCATGCTCTCACTGATGCGCTGGAGGTTGAGGCACCCGTTGGTGTCCCGGTCCAGCCACCTGCCCCATGGGGTGGCCTGGGGTGGTGGCACTGGGCCAGGTGCAGCAGGGAGGGGCTGGGCCTGGGTTGGGGGAGGGGGAGGGGGGTCCTGGGCAGGGGGAGGGGGGGGCTCCTAGGCAGGGGGGGCCTGGGCTGGGGGAGGTGGGTCCTGGGCAAGGGGGGTTGGGCGGCACCTCGTGGCACCACACTCAGCATGCCGCAGGCTCCAGGCTGGGCGCACCAGCCGCTGGATGACCTGGCCTGCTGGGGGTACCACTATTGCTACACAGCCTTTACACCGGGCTCGCCCATCTTATGGTATGCCTGCACCTCACAGACTGTTGCTTCGCTCCACTGTCACTATCTCCTGCCACACAGCCATCCTGTGGGTTCGCCTGTGGCCATCCTTCAGCCAACATCAGTAGGTGTCACCACCACCGTTGCATTCACTGGCGCTTTTATGTGCCTCTGCCAGCCCCCTCCTCCCTCACTAGGACCTCCATTTCAGCCGGACCAATAGTGGCCACTAGCAGCCACTAGCAGAAGTACTAGGGACCACTAGTGGCCCGACTCAAATGGTGTTTAATGGGCTGTGTAGAGTATACCCAATGCACATGGACATGGCGCATGAGTGCCTACTACCTATACTACTGCCTGCCCACGAGGGCTATTGTGTAGAGTTGGCATGACAAAACATGCACTAAGCGTAAGCTGATGACAGCTCAAGAAGGGGGCACACACTACCGTGCCACAGCGACTGCTGCTGCTGCTGCTGCTGGGCCTGGGTGGCTTGTCTCACAGCCTCTTGTATCCATGCTCAGGGTACTGCTTGCCCTTGGCTGGCAGCTTCCCCTGCTCTGGCCAGTAGCACAGCTCCAGCGGGCGCCACCTGCTCTCCCCAATTCCCTGCATGTTCAATGCTGCATTGCAGTCCCTGTCCAGCCACCTGCCTGGCTGTGGGGCTGGCTTGGCCTTGGCAGCCTTGCCCTGGCCCTTGCCTGTGCCCTTGGTGGGCTGGCTGGGCTCAGCTGCCTGCTCAGCCTCGGTGCGCTGGCTGCGCTTGGCTGGAGGGGGAGTGCTGGGACCAGGCTCTGAGGCTGCTGCCGGTGTGGCTGCCTGGTTGCTGCGTGGGGCCTGCGGGGGCTTGCGGGGAACCACTACTGGGCACCACATCAGGCCCCGCACAGGCTGGTCACGCTGCTGGCTCCAGGCTGGGCGTACCAGACGGTGTTCCACCTGCCCTGCTGGGGGCTCCCAGTCTGCACGCCTGGTGGGCTGCTCATGGTCCAGCTCCTCCTCACACGGCTGCTTGCCATTCATAGCTGAGCTGACCTGGGTGGTGCGGTGCTCATCCACAAGCACCACCCTGCCCGCCGCTGGTCTGTGCCCCTGGGCCTGCACACCACCTTGCAGCAGGCACGCAACACCGCATCAGCACCTCACCCTCCCCCAGTGCCAATGCTAGCTGCGCCAAAGAACACTACCAGCTGTTTGGCATGCCCATGGCGCTCTATGCACACCTCAGTTATCTTTTCCTACAACTGCAGCCATGCACACAAGGCACACAGATGGTGGCTGACATGGTGGCACCAGGTTAGGCATGGCACAGTCCACTACTCTTTCACGTCATGTCCAACCCACCACCTCCTAGTCCCTTAGCCTCCCTCCCATGGACACCTCCCACCACCTCTCAGTCCCTTACCCTCCCTCCCTCCCACCCACCCACCCTCACCTTTTTGAAGAACTGCTCCAGTGCCCGGTCTTGGGCTCCGTCCAACCGCAGCCGCTGCCGTGCCCACTTGGGGTCCAGGTACACCTCCCACGTCGCATCCCAGGTGGCCAGGGTGACAGTGATGTGCTTCAGGTTGGCCTCCAGGGAGGTGCCGGCTGAGCTTGCTGCTGCCAGGTGCTGGAGGTGAGGCTTGATCGGTGCGAGCCACCGCTCAGTGTCACGGCGGGCATTGTTCAGGCCGCTGGCATGCTTGGTCAGCTTCCACCGGGCCAGCTGGTCAGCTACCAGCTGGCCTGACCTCTCGCTCAGCTGAGCCTCTACCAGCCCAGCCATCCGCTCCAATGAGGGAACCCTAGGAAAGCTATGACTACAGGTGCTTAAAGTTCGTGCTTAATACATATGGACCAGGGGGCTGACCTACCCACACCAGCAGCTTCAGCACCGACAGCTGCATCAGGTTTGGCGCACCAGTAGCGCAACATCACAGTGCCTGGGGTTGGCACCAAACAACAGCTGCAGTGCAACTTGCAGCCTGGGTGCAACTGCAGTGCAACTTGCAGCCTGGGTGTCAGCAAGTGACGTGGTGTGGTGCATCGGTGTAAAATGGGTAGCGGTTGCGTTCTGATTTGACGACATCTTTGAATTACATTTGGTAGGTCTAGTGTGTCATGCATGGAGGCACACATGTTTGCAAGTGTACTTGTGGTTTTTCTAAACTTCCCTAAACTTCTCCGCGTACAGAAGCGCATGCCATGTAGCCTGCTTTCTCTACCGTATCACAGCAGAGATGTAAATCCCTAAGCCTTAATTCCGAACATTTAACCCATGGTGCGCCCTACCCCTCGAGCGCCGCACGTCGCAGCAGCCCATCGATGAACTGCGCATGGCTCTAGTCGCAGACGCCCAAAGAGCAGTTCTTGGAGCAACTGCTTCAAGACACAAACTTTATTGCTGCCGTGAGGAGCGGAGATGTCAGAGAAGCTGGCATGGCCAGCTGGACCTACTTCAAGGTGAGGTTCAGAGTGGGCAATGAGCACTTGGGTGGGCTCTTGGATGGGCTCTTACCCAGTCCCAATACCCAGTACCTTGGCCCTCACCAGGGCCTCCATTTGAGCCGGACCAGTAGTGGCCACTAGCAGCCACTAGCACTAGTGGCCACTAGCCACTAGTGGCCACTAGTAGCCACTATCGGGAATACTAGTGGGCAATAGTGGCCCGACTCAAATGGTCTTAATGGGCTGTGTGGAGTATACCCAATGCACATGGACATGGTGCACGAGTGCCTACCACCTATATCATTACCCAGTCACCAGCCCTTGCCTGCCTCCACAGAACCGTGACAGCTATGTATGTAAGCTCAGCCTTGTGCTGCTGTGGGGCACCTTTTGCCCAACAGGCGAACCTCAGCCGCTTCATCCGCGACCACAACAGTCAGCGAGGCACCGGTGAGCCTCCGCCCCCGCACCCACCTTGCCACTGTATCAGCCCGTACGGAGCATCAGGGTGGCTAGCTACGTTTCCACCGACAGCAGTAAGATGTGGAATCCAAGGATGATGAAGGGGTCAGCCGTGCAGGATGCAGTTGGGGCACACATGGGAGCAGCTGCTGTGCTAGGGACCCAGTATGTCGCATGCGTATCCCTGTACATTGCGTCACCTGTCAGCATTACCCAATAGCATCACATATCAGCCTTACCTGAAACATAGCCCACCTATCAGCCCTATCAACATTCCAGAGCCTAACTGGCAGGGTAGCAGGGTGCTGGGGCACACATGGGAACACATGCAATGCAGCTGGGGAGTGAATGGGAGAGCACCTCTGCCATTTCCCACACCTCCCACCTCCATACCTCCCTCACCAGCCTTGCAAGCCACTCTTTCGCTAGGCTGGTTGACTGCCCTTTGGTGGCATCAGGGGGTATGGGGGAGGCCACCTTCACCACGCCCCGCATTGCAGCAGAGCTGAGTGGTGGCGCGGCCCGGCCGCCACGTGATGTTCAACCCGGCGACTGGTGAGTGTGAACACTGAACACGTCATAGGTGCAGCCTGGCATGTTGTACAGAGTTTCAAGTGTCAGGTCTGCCTGTCTGACCACAGCCACGCACCCGCCTGCCCTGCAAGCACCACCTCCTTAGGCTAGGCTGCGAGCTGGTGAGGCCATCAAAGTCAATGAGGCCGAGTCAGTGAGGCTGAGGCACTGAGGCTGAGGCACTGAGGCTGAGTCAGTGAGGCTGAGTCTGTGAGGCTGAGTCGGTGAGACTGAGTCGGTGAGACTGAGTCAGTGAGGCTGAGGCACTGAGGCTCAGGCATTGAGGCCAAGTGATTGAGGCCGACTTGTGGTTGCAGGGTGAGTGTTGCCGCTGGCGTTGGGCGCGGCGGTGTGGAGCCGGAGCTGGTGGGGCAGAGTGGTCAGGTGGTGGCGGTGGAGGCTCAGGGCTGGGTTGAGCTGCACCTGCCTCGCCTGGGACCTCAAGGTCAGCCTACAGCAGCAGGGGTGGGGTGGGTCCCAGAGGCAGGGACCAGGCGCAGGAGCAGGTCAGGGCATGGCCAGGATGAGGCTTACTTTCCCTGCTGACAAGTGCCCCAAAAAGCGGCGAGTCCTGAAGAGTCGAGGTGAATCTAGCAGCAGGCTACGGCGGCATGGTGATGGAACCAAATGCTGGTTGGCTGCGCCTCTTACTACTGCTCAAAAGCAGGGGTAGAGGCTAGGGCACGTGCTTAGTGTACCTCCCTGATCTCCTGCTTCTTTAGCTGCACCCTCCCGCCTGCTGCCCCACAGGCCTCACAGTCAGGCTGCAGCAGAAGCACCTCAACCCGCTCCCAGCTGGCAGCCCAGGTAAGCCACGGAGTCAAAGGGCCTGAGGGCAGCCCAGGGCAGACCAGAACAGCCAACGAGTCAAGGCCCCAAGGCCCCAAGGCAGGCAAGGTGTCAGAAGGCGCGAGGTAAGCCCAGGGCAGCCAAGGGCAGCAGGGATGAGGTCAGGGCTATTAGGGCAGCCAAGGGTGCACAGCTGCACAGTTGCACAGTGGCGAAGGGCTGTGCCGCAAGCAGCCTGGGTTGCAGGTCACGTAGACGCTGCCCCGCTGCGCCTGACCACTGCCGTGCAGAGTAGGGTGAGGCGGCACAGGCAGGAGGGGATGGGCGGGGCAGGTGCTGGGCAGGTAGTACAGCACAGTGCGCACAGCTTGCCATGGTCCATGACGGTGAGACAGTCGCACTGGTTCTGCGACAGACTGGGGAAGCTGCTTGGTGTGTTCCATGGTCGGTGCAGGGGAGGACCTGACAGGCAGGCAGCAGCACTTTGAGGGCTATGTCCGGTCGAGCAACCTGGGCCAGCCCCTGCCCCCTTCCAAAGGTCAGTGGCAGGCTAGGTGACCGACGCAACACATACACGCACAGCCCACTGGGCAGTCGGTGCAAGCTGCTTGATAGCGAGGAGCCGGGGAACGTCATTGCTGCCCCTGCCCCTGCCCCTGCCCCTGCCCCTGCCCCTGCCCCTGCCTCTGCCTCTGCCCCTGCCCCTGCCCCGCCCCTGCTCCTGAACCGCCCTGGCCCTCGCCCTTTCAGCGTTCTGCACCGTCCCAGCTCCCGCTGCCCTGTGCGTGGCATCCTGTAGTGAGCCAGCTGCTGGGCCGGGGCGTGAGCAAGGCGCGTGACGTTGCGCGCACAGTGCGGCGTGAGGTGCTGGCCCTGGAGGAGCTGGTGCCCTGGGAGCTGGTGGAGGCTGGGTGGCGGCAACGCCGCTCTGCCTGGCGCAAGGCGCTGCGCAGCATGGAGAGCAATACCAAGGTACCAAGGGAGCAACACCAAGGGAGACGGGCAGCTGGAGGGGCAGGTGGCGTGAAGTTGGGCATGTGTGCGTTAGGGCTGGGTATGGTGGGGTATGGTGGGGAGGAGGGCACACCGCTGCAGCGCCAGAGAGCAAGTGTTCTGCCTGCATGAGTGATAGGGGCCCCTAGCACAAGGAAGGCAGAGCAGGCCACAGGGGTAGGGCTGACCAGGTGCATGGGTCAGGTGGAGCGCTGTGTGCAAGCTCGCCCGTGTTTGAAGATGATAGCTTGTGGCGAGCTGCGTGTCCTGGGCAAAATGGCAAAGGGGTGCACGACCTACACCCATAGCATGGCCTCCACAGGCATGCAAGGGCAGGGGAGCAGGGGCAGGGTGTGTCCTCTGAGTGGCAGGGGCTGGTGCCTTGCTTGCCCACAAGGCAAGAATTAGTTCAGGTGAAGCACTGTCAGGTGGCCTTGCGCACTGCCACAGATCACCCTACTTGGGTCATGGTTGGGCAGGTGAGCGGGCACACCGGATGACTGCTGCAGGGACCCCCAGAGCAAGGGATGCTGCCATCCATGCTGCCCTGCCCAGCCCTGCCTAGCCCTCCTGGCCCTGTGTACAGGCAGTGGACAGCCAAATCAGCCAGGTGGCTGCTGCCTTGCTGGAGCTGCACGCCGTGCTGCTGGCAGACCGGGCGGGTGCAGGGGGCGCAGGGCTGGCCAGGGGCAGCGCCTGGGAGCAGCGCTTGGTGGAACTGGCTGAAGGTGAGGGGACCGCTGCTGCTGCTTTTGCTGTTGCGTGTAGGCCATGCCTGTGTTATAGCGAGGTGATGAAGAGATTGCAAGGTGCCCAGTGCCCCTGGTCAATGCCCGTGTGCTGGCATGGGATGGCATGGGCCCAGCCTCGTTTTTATACTAGTGGTGAAAAGCCTAACCTGACACTTGGCAGCGCACTGCTCGGCTGCGCTACCATCCCTCTGGCTGATTTACAGGGACCTTGGTTGTGTGGCTTGGCTATGCAGGGGGCAACAACTACCAGTGCCTGCAGCAGGTGTGGGAGGAGATGCATGAGGCCATGCGCGTGTGGCTGCACAGCCAGGGCCAAGCATTGCCTCTTTCGGCAGGCAGCCAAGGTCACCTTCCCCCCGCTACCATCACGGTACTCCCACCCGTGCAGCAGCCACCGCTGCTGCAGCAGCAGGGTGGCGGTGGTTACAAGCATTTGGGTCCGCGTGCCAGCTGGCAAGCACCTGGGATAGACAAAATCGCGTTCTCGACGGCGTTGACGGGGCTGCTGGCTTTGGAGTCTGGAGTGGCCGCGGGCCTGTCAGCAGTATGCCCTCCGTTGTCGCAAGTATGTGCCACCCTGTCCATAGAACTAACAATAGAAAGAGACAGCATGCCACCTTTGTCGTGCGCAGGTCACCGTGGACAAAGTAGCTGCGCTGAGACGTGCTGCGTATTGTGGCTTGAGAGCGCTGCTTGCACGAGAAGATTCGCAAGTTGTCTCCGCGTTTGAGGCGTTGGCATCGTCCGCGGACCTTGGGCCGCTGTTGGGCTTAGTGCAGGGCGACATGAGCCGGCTGGGCGATGCGGATGTGGTGGGCTTGCTTGCTGCCAGTCCGTTGCTGCGGCAAGAGCTGCAACTAGTCCGCGGGCTAGATTCAGAGCCCGACACCGACTGCGATGAAGGTGATGCCACGGACATGGACTCAGATTAGCATTTCGGCACGGCTAAGACTAAGATAGGTCCAACAAACTTCCGGAACGTGGGCCCATTTGTTCGCAAAGCTTGTATTTTTTTCCATTGGAGTGCACAAGCGTGGGGAAGGGTTCGCTAGCCACTGAGCCACTGAGGCAGTGCGACGATTGGAGTTCGTTATTTATTGCCTGTAACCGCCGCACTTGCAGCATCCAGCCGCTGAGGTGAACAGTGCGGTTGAAAAGTGCAGATGAGACATATGACCGCGAGTAAAGGCGAAATCGAAATGAGCGTATACGAGCAAGAGCCCAGGGCGGGGCAGGATTTTAACGTCCGCGGTTGCGGGGATGGACGGGTTGGAGCCAGCTATGCACGTCAATCAGTGATGCAGAATTACATGTAATTTTACAAAATTACATGTAATTACACGCGTAATTCTGTAACTTTGTAACTTTGTAATTACATGGTTGTCCGCAGGGAAATCGTGTAATTACATACGGCCATGTAATTACGTAATTACAGAGTCGCGCAGCAGGCCGTCGGCTATCGTCGCAACATGTCGGAGGCTTCACAACAATATAAGAGGCGGATGGCCTCAGGGCTGAGAGGCACATCGCTTCCTTCGCCACTGTTGCCCAGTGGACTTGGAGGCTCATTCATGAAGAGACACAAGACTCAGACGAAGTCGGCGTGGGTGATGGAACAGCTAACGGCCGTCACAATACCAACAAGCGACCCCGGCGAGACTGACGGCCATGTCGACGGCGTTCTACGCTATTCTTGCAATCACTGGAGGCGAGCAGTAACAAGGACCGCCTTAAGAGACATCTCTTGCACTGCACCAAGTTTCTGGCCAGCACGCAGGCATTGAACATCGCCAAGACCTTCCCAGAACTCGCGGCAGCCATTGAAGCGTACAAGCAAGAGAACGAGGATGTTGTGACCACCCCGAGCAGCAAGTCGACAACTCGCGCAGGTGACTATCATCTCTGGACATGTTAGGAGGGTGTTAGGACGTGTTAGGAGGGTGCAATAGTACTTAACTATTGTTTATGTTCTGTGCACATTACAGGAAATGGTGTTGTGGACCTACACTCTATGCCAACGTTTGAGCCATGGTGGGAACTGAACAGCTGCTTGGTGGAGCTGATGGTCCCCGTGGCTCAGCTATTGACAGCCATCCAAGCAGACCACGCCAACCTTGCGGACGTGCACTATGGCTTGGCCATAGTGGAAAAGTGGTTTGGTGATGCCACCAGGTGAGACACTACCTCCACCCCACCCCACCCCACCCCACCCCACCCCACCCCACCCCACCCCACCCCACCCCACCCCACCCCACCCCACCCCACCCCACCCCACCCCACCCCACCCCACCTGACCCCACCTGACCCTACCTGACCCTACCTGACCCTACCTGACCCTACCTGACCCTACCTGACCTGACCTGACCTGACCTGACCTGACCTGACCTGACCTGACCTGACCTGACCTGACCTGACCTGACCCCACTATGTACAGGAAGGTGCCCATGGAGTTTGTGGACGAGGTGATGGAAGCCCGTGGCCTGGTGGCGCAGGTATGGCTCAAAGCTGCCACACCTACAGTCTGTTCAGTGCCTTCAAGTTCATTTTGAGCGACCGGCGCTTACGATTGCTGCTAGGGCGCATGTGGATCATGTCCTTTGTGTTCTTCAACACACGGGTCATGACTCGCAAGGAGCATCACGCATCAGCTGAGGCACAAGAGGAGTGGGAGAGCTTCATTGCAGCCCAGGTAGTGTTGGGTGCCCCTCAGCTATAGCATGCACATACACCCCACAGTGGTATTGCAAGACAGGGCTTGTGATGCAGCCTGGAGCGGGCAGCCTGTAGCGCGTAGCCTCAAGCTGGATGGTTTTGTTGTGTTGTGTGTTCTTGTGTTGTCTTTCCTTGTTGTAGAGGTAGGTATAGCATGGTGCCAGCAGCCAGGAGTGCCTAGCCCAGCCCAGCCCAGCCTAGCCCAGCGCGGTGTGGTGTGGTGGGGTGGGGTGTGGTGTGGTGTTGACTTGGTGTTGTGGTGACTTGTGGTGACTTGGTGTTGTGTGGTGTGGTGTTGACTTGTGCAGTTGCTTGTGCAAGTATCCCCGTCTTAACTGAGATGAATTGGTCGGTAGGACCCTGCATAGGGTCAGTAGGACCCTGCACAGGGCTAGTACTGGTGGGACCCTATACATGGTCGGTAGTTCTTCTATCAGGGCTCCTGGTGTCATTAAAGGTTGTCTAAGGATGACCCTACACAACTCTCAAGATGTCGGCTGAAGAAAACGAGCTAGTGAGGAGAAAAGCTGGTTGTAATTCCCTGTAATTACATGTAATTTACATGTAATTACATGTAAATTACATGTAATTACACGGCGTAAGTAAGTAAGTAACTTTGTAACTTTGTAATGCCGCATCACTGACGTCAATGCGCTATAAATGCCTGAGCATAGTATCCTCTCTTGCTCTTTACTAGCGTGGCTGCCATTGGAGTACGAATAGCGTCGAGAGGCGGGTTCACGAGCTAGACAGCTCCAGCCACTGAGCGGCGATTGAAGGCAGTACAAAGTGCGGCGGTTGGTGACCCGTTATCAGATCATCATGTTTCAGACTGGACCACACGCCCCCAACCGTCTCAAACGCCCCCTAACACCCTGGGAGGTGACCGCTGGCACCCACTAGTGTGTGATGAGTGGATTGCATTATCAATGTACATACACTAATTGGATGGAGGTCCATAGCTACTTACCTTGCGTCGTTACGAACAGCTAGGTGTTGTTTTAACATTGAATGTCGCCTTGGCTGGGTGCTGGCGGCAGGGTCCACGATGCATGCACCGAACGCGTTGATTCTTACAGTGCCAGTTGTAGCAATGCTTACCAACAGCAAGTCGCCACTATCCCGCAGCACGCCACTTGTTTCATAAAGACGTGGAGGCGTCGAGACGTACTTTTCAGTAAAGCACTCCGATGACTGGCTGTTCTTGAGCCTCAGGTAGCAAACTACGACGCGCTGAACGCTGGGGTGCAAGGAGCTCAGCTTGCGATGGCCTGTTTGAGCTGTGCGCAGTGAAAAGTGTTTTCAGGACGTGTAACAGCTGTCGGGCACTGTGTTTCTGGTTCGCAGCACCCGCAGTGTGCAGACGTCGGCTCATTTGCTAGTATCAGGAGACTTGAAGGGCGGCTGCAATAGCGATGTCATGCTGAGTGTAGTGGTGTGCTCCGGTCTCTTGCGGTGCACATTACAGTCCTACCCTAGTTCTAGCCATCCAAAAAATTGAATTTTTGAAAAGTCTCTCGCCGCCCCGTTGTCCCCGAACCCTCGGCGGACACTACAATTCGTTTCAGGGCGACAGCATAGACGTATGCCGCCTAACCGCAGCAGTGGAGCTTGACCGCTTCAGGGGTTTACAGATCGCTTGCACACGCGAGCCCGGCCCGCTTGTCAGACTAGCACTTGCAGGGCAGGAAGGGACTTTCACTCGCAACGATGCCAAGGGCGCGTGATGAGCCTGGCGAGTTTCAAGAGCCGTCGCCAGTTTTAGCTTCGCTCGCTGTCAACGGTACCAGGGCAGAGTTGCGGCGGGTAAGTGACCCTCTTCATGTAAAGTGCTGATGCTACCCAATGTCCTGGCGCGCCTGAACGCCAATGGGCAATGGAGCCGGGCGAAGTGGGGCGCCCCCGAGTAGTGAAGTTGCTAGCGCAATAGCCAAAGCATCACCACGAATGGACTGCGGCGCGATTTCGGCATATGAAAGGATGGAAGGTCGCTTGAATGGCACGGGCGACCTGCGTCAGACCGCTGGACGCCGCCTGTGTGCGAATGTCAATGTCCGGCTCCTGACACACTGAATGTCGCTGTTTGTGGAACGGGTTGTGAACGCATGTTGTGCGACTGCCTGCGCGGCTGGTCAGGTGTACCACCTGCCGCGCGAGCAAGCAGCTGAGGAATTGCACATTAGCCTTGCACACCTCAAGCGCACTTGCCAGCAGCTTGGTGTTGTGAGGTGAGCATGGCTGAGACAAGGTGTGTAATGCACAGGTCCTTCATGACCTGCATGCTCCCTGCTGCCACCACATGGGCTCTACTTACAATTCTGACAAGACTAAAAACAAAACAAGCTTGGAATGACATGTGCTTGCTGCTGCAGGTGGCCTTACAGGAAGCTGGACAGCCTGTACCAGCTCCGCTCATACCTCGAGAAGCAGCCCAGGCCCAATGCAGCCCTCCAGCGGGTGAGGATAGGCTGCTGCCAGTACCCAGAAATCTACACGCACACCTTGCCTGGCCTACATGGCCCTGTCCACCTGCCACCTGCACTGGCACCTCCCTGCTGTGGCAGCAGCACTGCTGATGACATAGGCAATGTGTGTTTAGACAACATCAGACTTACCTTGACCTCAGCATGTGTGTGCACTGGCACTGGCAGCACTCCCTTTCTTTGCATGGTGCAGTTGGGAGGTGCACAAGCAGGCCCATGATGCGTCAGAGCAGTTGCCCATCAGCCTCGCAGACTAAGAGTTTGAGAGGAACGGAGGTGCACTCAGCACCATGACAGTGCACCACAGCAACCGCCCTCACACTCTCATGTAGGGCTACCATGGGCCTTCCCATTTCAAGCCATGCAGCTTCTGCCATGCCTATTATCTTAGTGCAGTGTTGACTATGCACAGCCCTACCCAGCCTCCCTTCCCTTACTGTTGTCCCTACCCCACCCCTTCTTCCCAAGGGGTCCTCATCACAGCCAGCAGTGCAAAGACAGCAAGTGTGACGCTTTACACTTGCAACGGACCTCCGCACACATCTTGACACATGGCAACCTTAAGGACCACATCCCTGTCCTGTTTGCAGGCCCATTTGCGCGCAATTGAGCTGGAGCTGCAGCGCATATACAACGACCCCAACCATGAGATTGGCGCTGACCTAATGGCCCTGCGGCGTCACTGCTGGAAGCAGGCCCAGAGGATCAAGAACCGCGCCAGCTGCAGCAGCCTCGCCTCCGCCTCCACCTTGCAGGGCCCTGCTTCCCCCAGCAGCCAGCAGTCCTCCGGCAGCAGGCAGCGCCCCACCTCTGTCACTCCTGGCAGGCGCTGGGCTGTCATTGGCGCCCGTGCTGAGCTTGTCAGCGGTGATTACAGCGGCTCCCTGCACTGTCCAGGTGTTGCCCAGCTGGAGCCTCTGAGAACAGCCAGCTTCTCAGCAGGCACTGTTCGGGGTCAGGGGGTCAAGGGCGAAACTGATGCTGGCCAGAGAGATTGGGGCGTCGCGAATGTCAAAAGTGAGGCGTCAGATCCCGGCAGCGGCGAAGCTCAGGAGCAGGCTCGCGTGATGCACGAAGCCGTCTTACCATGCCGCACCAGCTTCAAGCGTAGCTCAGTCGACCACCTGCCAGTGCAACGTCGCAGCCGTTCCGGGCTGCGCAACCACACATCGCTGAAGACAGAGGAGCTGGTAGCCAACGAGGTTCGCCGTCAGCTTACGCGCGCTTTTCAAGGATTCGACCCACGTGATGACGCGTCAGAGGGGCAGGGCGCAGCATCAGCACCCTTGCCTAGCGTCACGTCCCTGCTTGCGCAGCATGCCGGAGTGTCACAAAGCAGCAAGCGTGACGTCGACGGAGGGTCGTTTGGCAGCACGCCGGGCCGGGGCAGCAGCTCTGGGGCAAGCACGGCGCCAATTCGGGACAGCTCAAAGCGCGCGTCCGCCCGGCTGGCAGGCGTGCACCCCTTTGGCGCGGAAGCTGGTACACTGCACTCACTGCCCACCTCGACTGGTGCTGCCCGCATGGCCATCAGGGATGCCTTGCTGCCGAACCACAGCCACTGCAGTGGTCTTACTGGCCGGGAAGATGAGAAGCGCTGGCATAGCAGCTACCCGCCTTCCCCTGTGCTGCCCACCTTTGGCTCCCTGCCCTCTTCCATGGGGCACTTCTCAGCTGCAGGGCCCTCAACCCCTATAAAGCAGCGCCCCAGCCTGCTGGCAGCGCTGTTGGGCCATACCTCTATGTCTGGCTCGTACCCTGCAGCTGGCACGCAGGGACCCCACAGCCAGTGTGTGGAGGAGGCGCCGCTGCCATCCCCTGCAGCTGGCAGCAGCCGCCTGGAGCCCCACATGGGTGACCAATTGGGGATGGTAGGCAGTGGCCTGCCGAACACCCACAGCTTCACCAGGGCTGGGCCAGCAGGCGCCAGGCTCCCGGCGGCCAACCCTTTTGGCGCCCTGCCGCCGTTGGCTTTGCAGCCTCTTCCCTGTGCACCTCCTGCCTGGCTGCTGGCAGCTGACAGCAGCCACTTGGAACCCACGCCGGGGCCAGATATCGGCAACGGTGGTGTTGGCAGCGAGTGGGCTGGCTACCATGACCATGACTTCATGCTGCAAGTACCTGATGATTTCATGCAGGACGCAGTCTGCATGGACATGGACCTGTGTGGTGGGGTGGGTTCGCTGGAGGCTGATGCTGACAGCTGCCTCGTGGACGCGGCAGGGTGTGTTAGCGGGATGGGTCAGGACCCGCTGCCATGGTGGCCAGTTTCTCTAGAGCTGCAAGAGGACTTGCAGGCTATGCTGCGTGCAGAGGGGCAGTTCCCATGTTGATTTGATAAAGGGCGCATGGTTAGCATGCAGTGATAAGCGTGCGTTGAGCTGAAGTCATCCAGCTTCCAGGATATGCAGGAATTGCCTAGCCAGGAGACAGGACAGAGGGTGTGAGGTCAGCGTGGATGGTGCCCGCTAACACCGCATCGCCTAGACAGGCAACAGACAGGCCATGACATGGGCAGGCAGCAGGAACAGACATCATGAGGGGGGTATAGGCAGCTGAAGGCAGGTGCATATGCCAGATGCAGGTGACACAGTGAACAAGGATAGCGCGGCAGGAGTGGTGACAGGCTATGGGGCGCGCTGTAGTGGCGCTTCACAGGGGTCAGACAGCAGTGGTCTGGATGCAGCAGGAGGTGCAGGCGCAGCAGGGGCAGGGGCGGAATGAGGAGGTTCCCTCATATGATGAAGAGGTGGCTGGGTGATGGCCAGCCCATGGACAGAACCGACAGGATGAAGGGTGTGGATGATGATTTGCTGGGATGAAGCATGCTGACAGGCATTCCTGGGGCCTCTGCTGGTGGGTATGTGGGTGGGTGGGCATGTGGGTGGGTGAGTGGGTGACTGGTTGCATAGGCAGAAGGGCCAGCACATGCGCATGTTGTCTACTAGCATGTCTGTTGCAGAGCTGTGGTGGGGTAGGGTGGGGTGTGTGCCAGCAGCACAGCAGCAATGGCATCACTGTCAGTGGGCGGCTGCCGGTCATGGCATACTCCTAGCAATGCGGGGAGTCAGGCACTGCTGGGTGCGCCGGCCATATTAAGCCAGGCTGCACATGCAATTCGCATCGAGTGAAGCATGCGACGCCTCCCCAACCCAACTGTTTCTACACTGCCCATTGTTGCTTATGCGATCTGATGTTTTCTTACGCTGCATAGTGCTCACAATGAGCAAATGACAACAAGGGATGTGCGCGAGGCTGGGCATGATATGAGCAGGGGTGTGTTTCGTGACACATGCCACCTCTGTGTTTTGATGAATCAGCTGCATGATCAAGCCACAGCAATGTGACAGGCAAGCAGCACACATGGCAGTTCAGCCTTGTGCTCGGCCGTAGAGTACCCTGTCATTGTGCAAGGATAGCTTGTATAACAAGGTTGAATGGTAGTAGTGAATTGTAGTGGGGTTGACGCCGAGGCTGCAGCCGATGAATGCGATGTCACCTGCAAAACACATGATTGTGTGGGTTCAATAGCAGCATTTTTTTATCCAAACCTGAAGATTGCACTCTTTTTTTGTGAAGATGCATGGGGGAACGGGCATAATGGAGTGCGAGACTGTCATGCTGGCTTACATGGGGGAGTGGGCATAATGGAGTGCGAGACTGTCATGCTGGCCTGCATGGGGGAATGGGAATTGTGAGAATCCCATGCTGGCTTGCATGTTTTGTCTTGCACCTGATGGTAATAAGAGCACGCCGCTGGCTGTCTTGAGTGAATAACGCTGCGCACACGATGCATAGCCTATGTATTGCAAGTGTAAAGAACGCAGTGGCAATTGATTGTGGTGGTGTAGAATCTTGCGCACGCACGCACCACACAGCTGACTTGCATCACACAGCTGCTGACACAGCTGATGACTTGCATCGTGAAGTCGAGGAGCTAACTGTAAAGAAACTAATACGATTGAAGCCCGGTGAGAAGCGACTAATGTCACGACTGATTAGTCGACCTAATCAGACAATCCGACAAATATGAAATCATCAGGGCTGGGCCACCAGGCGCCAGGCTCCCTGCGGCCGGTTGTAGTCATCAAGGGTATAACCGAGGATGCTTCAACCTGATTGGAAAATTGAGTGAGATTACCCACAGTCATACATGTTGTTCCATGTTGAATGAGTTTTGTTCGACTGATCCACTGCACATGCTGGCACTAGCTAGTAGCTGTAACCGCTGTTGGAACACGTCCCACCCCGCCGCGCCCCGCCCCGCCCTGCCCTACCCCGCCCCACATGCTGGCTTGGGTCTCGAACAGTTGCGCATCAGCGTCTCAACCTTGCGTTGAAAAGTACTAGCTTTTCACTACGTAGCTTCCCATCGCCCAACCAGTACAACTACGTAGTATCAAGGACGTAGCAACAACACCCAAGAACAGGCGATGTGATTCCATGGCAGTTTTGACAATAGCGCACAATAGTGGTGCACTCCGCATCCATCAGTTCGCGTTCCTATGATTTCTAGCCACCGCCTGCCCGATGCACTGGGCACCTCGACATGATGGTCACCATCCACACTGCGGAGGTTGTGAAGCCCGAGAGCTGCTGCATGACGGGCAGGGCCATCAGGCCTGTGCTATGGCAGGGGTAGAGTCCCTAGGGAGCGACTGTCCCGCCAAGCTTACGAGGTTGAGTTGATTGTTGAAGCGTCGGTAGACTGTTATGGCTGATGCAAACAAACAAAACCGATAATTCCTAGTATTTGTGATGGCTTGACGATGTTGTTTTCTATGGCTAAGAAAAAAAGACGAACCGTGCCTAGGCCAGTGCCGGAGGACCCGGACAGTGACATTGAGGACCGCGACGAGGCACTACAGCCGGATCTCACCGAGGCGCAGCAAAATAGAAAGGTTTCCGGAGAGGCCCGCGCTGCCCGCGATAGGGATAACACATACCACGGCAGGAAGTGTAAGATAGCCCACCTCATCGACCACCTCCCGCAAGAGCTTTGGGATGCCTTCCTGGCCGACGCTGTGCACAACTGTGGAACAAACAATTGTTAGGGTCCTTGCAGTCAGGTGCTAGCCAGTCCTCTGGTGCTCCGTCAGCTGCCATGTGTGCTGTCACATGCCTTGTGAGCCTGCAGTCAGCTGCCTTGTGCCTGCCTTGTGAGCCCACACAAGCTAATGAAGTGCTTTGGTATGTGCAGATGGTGGCTACAGGTGGCCAACCGATGGGATGCATTGCTGCCTGACCCTCGCCGCCAGAAGCTCGCTAGCCCCAAGCACAACTTCGCGCAAATCGTGCACACCGATGGAGTCGCCATCAGCGTGATGTTCCTGCGGCCCAAGCCTGCAGCTCCACCCGCAGAGCTGCCGCGGATGGGCAGGGGCTTGGACGCAGTCAACCCACTGGCCCATCTTCACGCGGAGTGGCTTGGCGTTGACCCTGGCAAAACCAATATGGCCACTGTAGCGCACGAGGAGCGCAGCGCTGCCGGCACAGTGGTATCCGTGCGGCACTGGAAGCTTACAGCCGGTCAGTACTACCGGGACAGCGGCATTACGCGGCAGGCCCACGCGACCAAGACGTGGCTGACCAAGGTGAAGCCGCAGCTCACAGCCCTGTCGCGGGTCAGCAGCAAGCCCAGCTCGCTGGCCTCGTACCGGCGGTTCGCCGACACCGTCCTGGAGACGTATGACGCCATGTGGGCCGAGGTCTCGAAGAAGCGCTGGGCCAACGCCAAGTTCCGGCTGTACTGTGGCAAGATGCGCGTGGTGGCTTCGTTCTGGGCCAAGGTAAGGCCCAGTAGCAGCTAGCCACGAGCTAGGCAGCAGCCAACCACAGTCAGCTCACCTGGCCAGCTGCTGTTGCTCCTGTTGCTGCCTCTGTTGCTGCTGATATACCCGACCTTACACATGTGTGCCACTGTGTGCTGTACCATGTGTGGATGCAGGTCAAGAAGCAGGCACAGAAGCGGTGGCCGGACCGCATCCTGGCCCTGGCCTATGGGGCAGCTAGCTTCAGCGGCAGCGGCAGCATTGGCTGCAGGGGTGTCCCAGTCAGCCAGATGAGGAAAGAGGCAGTGCAGCAATTCGGGGCAGGGCGTGTGGTGCTGGTGGATGAGTTCCGCACAAGCCGGGTCAGCTCAGCCTACAACCACCCCATTGAGGCCTTGCCTGGGCAGCCGCCTGAGTCCTTCAGGTGAGAGGGTCAGTGGGGGAGGGCCAGGGTAGTGCTGGGAGGTGGTGGAGTGAAGGCGGCTTGGTAGGGTCAAGATTGGGAAGGTAAGGAAACATCTTACAAATGTGCATTGCCCCATGTGTCCATGCAGGTGGCTGCGGCCAGTGTACAGCGAGGCGAAGCGTTCCCAAGTCAGGGGCTTGATGAGCTCAACAAGCTACAACATCAGGTAAGCAATGACCAGACAATGCACATGTACATGGCTGCAACATATCCCACATGAGGTGACACATGACATGGCACATGACTTGACTCAATGCATTTCCCACACCATGTGCAGGTTTTACGACCGGGACGTGTCAGCCGCGCTGAACATCCGCCGCTGTGCAGTCGGCCCAGGCCCACGCCCCACCGAGCTGTGCTACTGGGATGGCCGCCCAGCCATGCCAAAGCCAGGCCGGCCAGGCCAGGAGTGGGTGTACTTGCGTGACAAGGCCCTGCTGCGTAAGTGGCGGCGCAAGTGGCGGCGATAGCCAGCTACAGCAAGACAATCCAAGAAAACAAGATACCAAACCCCTCACGAAGGGGATGTGTGTGAGTAAGAGCTATAGAGTAGGGTAGAGCTCTTGCTAGTAGTAGCCTGGAGGCACACAAACCAGAAGGCTGAGCTGAAGTGGGCATTAGGCACACTGTCAGTAGCCTTTACAACAGCGATCTCGCAGCCTGTGTTTGATTACAACTCATGCTTTATTTTGGTGTTGCATGAGGGCTGTAGGGATTAAAACTTGTGAAGCCCGATCCGCACACAATATGTAGGGCACATCCTCAACCCAGGCTAGAGCTGTTGCCCTGGTTCAACGCTGTGGTCATCCATTCGTGCCAGTAGCCACCAGGCCATGTGCCTCATGTGCCTGCTAGCAACACTGACGTGCGCATCCCACGCCCCACTGTTGGGCTGCGCCAACACGGCCTCCAGCGCAGTGCTTGCGCGCGAATCCTTCGAGCAAGAAGGGCACGCACATCGCCAGGGCACGTTTGGTGCGAGAAGTGTGGACAATATGTTTTCTCTACCTCGGCCTCACCTGCCACATCAAGTCGAGCAATGCCCGTTGACGCGCAACCAGAAAGTCGGGGGGCTTCCATGCAACTTGGCCTGCGCACACGACAACGTCGTTTGACCGTGTGCTGGCCCCCTCACCTACAGTGGCCTCCGCGTTCTCCTCGTCGCGGAGCGACTTGGCCGAAAGCGCCGCATGATTGGGAGCGTCGTCAAAATCGTCGCTCTGCAATGCGTCCATTAGCGAAACGAGTGAAGGCGGCGCGATGCTGTTCAGGCTCGCCAAGCTTACAGCCGCCACGCTGGGCTCGTCACGACCCGGGACACTGGACGGTGGAGTTTCCGGCAGCCGTTGCATGCCCGGGTTCGATGCCGCAGGTCGCGTCTGGTCGTACAAGTGTGCTTCAGCCGGCCAAGGCAGCTGACCCAGTGTCAGCTGTGTTGGCTGACTGGCTGGTGCGGTCAATGCAGCAAAGCCTGGTGCATTGCTCAACAAGGTGTGAGGGAGGACAGGCAGGGTCAGGGAGGAGTGGGCAGGGCCAGGGCCAGAGGCGTGGAAGCTGGTGGGCTCAGGAACAGTCGCGGACAGCAGGTTATACAAGGCGCCCAGAGCCAAGGCTGTGAGCTGCTGCAGGTCAGGGCCACTGAACTGACTGTCAGCTCCGCTGACTCTTGCCCCTGGCCCTGACCTCTCCACCACCCCAGTGGGTGCCATCCCCAGCGTGGGCTCCCTCATCCCAGTGTGTAGGGATGGAGAAGCTGCGTTCTGCACATTGCCTGCGACGGAGCTGCCCACCTCCTCCCACTGCCCTGCTGCTCCTGCTGCTGCTCCTGCTGCTGCTGCTGCTGCTGCTGCTGCTGCTGCTGCTTCCGGTGCGGTCCCTTTGGCCTCCTTGGGTGGTGGTGGTGGTGGGGCTGCCACAGCCAAGAGCTGAACCCCACTAAGGCTGAGCTTGTCAGGCTGCGGATGGGCGTGAGCTGAAGGAGCTGAGCTGCCTAGGGCCCTGGCGCTGGCCTGGTGCTGTCCACAGCGGCACAGGGCCTCCACCAGCAGTGCTGCCAGGGGCTGGTGGGGTAGGGCCAGCAGGGCAGTCACGGTGTCGGGGCCGCAGGCAGCCAGGTTAGCCACCACGCCCAGCAGCAGCAGCTCCAGCCCCCTCACCGCATCAAGCACCTCCATGGGAAGTCCTGTGCCACCACATGGGGCCAGACGCCAGGCAGGCTGGTGAAGGTGGGCAAATGCAGGCAGGCAGGTGGGTGGGCAGGCGGGGAGGCAGGTGAGTGGGCTGACCGGCGGGACTCCGGCAAGCCTGGCAGGCTTGTGCAGCTAGTGGCAGGAGATGAACACATTGAACACTGGCGCCCCTGCAGGTGCAGCTAAGCAGCTGTTTCTAGCCAAGATACCCGCATGGGTGCAGACCAGCCTGGCCCTGGCCCAGGCCCCTGCAGCCTTACCTGGCGGTGCTGCAACCTGCCCCATGCTCTGAACTGCTGCCAGCAGCTCCTGCACTAGCGGCAGCAGCCCAAGATCGAGCAATGCTGCAGCAAGGTCCGGTGCTGCAGCCAGGTTTTGGACGGTGCCTGGAGGCAATGGCAACAACAAGGATGTGGCATCAGTAAGAGGAGCTTGAGAAAAGCTAGTAGCAATAGCAATAGCAGCAGCAGCAGCAACGCTGTGAACAGTGTTGGAGTCACGCACCCCGCACCATTAAATCACATCTTTGCTCACCAGAGCTACCCAGAGCAGAAGACCTGGCACCTGGCAGAACACACATGAGGTACTGAGGTACTGCCTGAGGTGCCTGCCTGAGGTGCCTGCCTGCCTGCCTGAGGTGCCTGCCTGAGGTACTGCCTGAGGTGCCTGCCTGCCTGCCTGCCTGAGGTGCCTGCCTGCCCCCTCAAGCACACCTGCCTGCCCCCTCATCCGCACCTGCTGCTCCCATAGCCCCAGCCAAGGAGACAGCTAGGCTCTGGGAAAACGCTGCGCTCACGGTCGGTACCTCAGGGGCCTGCGCCAACCCCTTGGCCTCCGCCTGACCCTGGGCTAGCCCTTCAACAGACTGCTGCCCTGCCCTTACCCCTGCCCCTGCTGGCGAGTCTGTGGTGCTGTCCCGCCTGCCAGTGTCCCCCGCCTCTGCACCTTCTGCTGGCCTTGCGGCTGGGGCCAATGGTGGTGGTGACGGCCTGGGCAGGGCTGATGCCTGAGGCAGCATGGGAGTTGCTCCCAGAGCCACCCCCTCCGCTGCTATAGGGTCAGGACAGCGCGGGTCACCTACCACTGGTGCCTCAGTCAAACCTACTGCTGCACTCAGGGCGGGCAGCTTCAGCGCGCTGCGCTTGGTCTGGGCCATGTTGCCGTCTTGGTCCTTGTGGCAGCCCCCACTGACCGCATTGCTTCCGCCTTGGGCGGGGGATGCGGCGCCAGCGCCTAGAGGGGGTAGCAGCGGGGTTGAAGGCAGAGGCGTCAGGGTCAGGGTGGGCGAGCGCTGTTGGTGACTTGCGGGGCTGGGTGGGCTTGTGCCAGTCAGCGTGGAGCGGCCGAAACGCGGAGGGGGCGGCGTAAAAGCAGGACAACCGCCGCTTTCAACCACCGCACGACCTGGCAAGTTGACTGCGGCCTTGGGCGTGTCGTACACGAGGTATGCCAGCGGCGCAGCGCTGGGGCTGGTGCCCGGGCTGGCACGACTGGAGCTGGAGCCGCGGTCAAGGCTGGGCAGCCGCGCGAGAGACGAGAAGCAGAGGCTGCCCTGGAACGGTTGGGAAGGTAACAGCAGCTCCGCTGGTGGCGATTTCGCAAGTGTGACTGGCTGCCGACTTGGATTGCCAGGCGATGGGATGGGGCTCTGCGAAAGGCTGCCACGGTGTTCATCTTCCGTGTGCTCTGGCGCGCAGTTGGTCGACGGATTTGAAATCCCCGACAACAAAGCCAAGGGCGCAGCTAGCAGGGCCAGGAGCGCAGAAAGGGTTGCGGGAGCGGCCACCACGGCTGCGCACTCCGGCTCAAGCGCCAAGTCGGCGAGCGCCACACTGGCAAAAGCGGCGGTCGCAGCACTAGCCGCCCCCGCGGCTTCCGTCAAACCGGGTAGCAAGCCGGGCCAGCCCACGAGTGTGGCGCGCTGGGCAGGAGTCCCGGCGTGAGCCAACACACTAACCAGCGCAGCGGCGGCCTGCTGTGCATCTTGGGCTCGACAAGTGAGGAGAGGAGGGAGGGCGGTGGGCGCAGCTGGGGCAGCCAGGGCAGCGGCACATCCCCCAGGGAGTGTGACCAGGAGTGCAAGGGCTGTGAGGGCCTGCAGGGAAGGGGAGCAAATTAGTGCCCAATGTGGCTGCTGCCTGCCACACCGCGGTTACGGTGGCAGCCTGTTGTCTAGTGGGCATGTTGGCATCACAAGGTGTGGTCGTTCGCATCACTGAGCGCTGCAGAATGTGAAACAACATCATGCATTCTGCACAGTCACGCTTGTGGCTGTGATGCCAGAGTGCCGCCAGCCCAACTCACTTGCATGCCCAGGCTTGTCCGCATGTCGCCATACACGCCCACTAGGTGGAGTGAGGCAGCGCGAGCAGCTTCCTGCAGCTCCTCGACCGCCCCTACACCCCCACCACGCCGCCCCCTCTTGCCCTCACCTGCACCGGCCAGGAGTGCCAGGGGTGCCAGGGGCAAGAGGGAGTGTTGGCAGCAAGCCCTTGTGTGGCGCTTAGCATCAAGCTGGCTGGGGTTCGACGTGTCTGCCTCTGTCAACAGGAAGCTTCAGCCTAGGGGATAGGGATCTGCCACTGTTTCTCCATGCGGAGCATTAGCAGAGGCAGGAGGAGGTAAGAGAGCTGGAGGTGAGGGGGGAGGAGGGGGGAGTGAGAGAGTGACGGCTGTAAAGAGAAGTGGAGAGAGGATGATAGGGTCAGCAAGAGGGAGCAATAGGTGGAAGGTAGGAGGACTGGGAAGTCAGGAGGCGGGCTCAGAGGGGGTGGGAAGACTATAAACACAGAAGAGATGGCGGTTGGGTTGACTTGTATCAGGCAAGCTGGGTGGAGGTTAACCGTGTTGTAGGATGCCTTGGAGTGAATTTAGCTGTCCCTCACATCTGAAGTTGCATGTGTGGCGCAGTGCGGTGCGATGCGGTGCGGTGCGGTGCGGTGCGATGCGGTGCGGTACCTCACCTGGGCCCCTGATGCTGCCCGCCCGTGCCTGCTGTGAAGCTGTGAGGCTGCTGGGTAATGCCAAGCCCGCCAGGTCCATGAGGAGACCCGGCACCCCGCCCTCCTCATCCCCCAGCCTGGCCATCAGGGCCTCCGGCAGCAGGCCTTGCACCGCCAGGTTGCCTAGGCAGGCGGCGCTCAGCAGGCGCACTGCGCTGAAGCGGGCCCGAGTGCCGTGGCGCCGCCCTCGCTGGCACACCCGCCGCAGTGCATGCAGCGCTAGGGGGTCTGCAGCACATGAGGCCAGGATCATAGGGGGCAGGGGCAGGGGCAGGGGCAGGGGCAGGGGCAGGGGCAGGGGCAGGGGCAGGGGCAGGGGCAGGGGCAGGGGCAGGGGCAGGGGCAGGGGCAGGGGCAGGGGCAGGGGCAGGGGCAGGGGCAGGGGCAGGGGCAGGGGCAGGGGCAGGGGCAGGGGCAGGGGCAGGGGTGTCCTATGTGTGCTGTATTGGGGTCCAGGACTCACCCGCTGCCACGCGCTTGGCCCACTGCCTGCAGTCAGGAGCAGAGCACAGGGCCCACAGCGCCAGCGCAGCGTGAGCTGCCGCGGTGTCCAGCACCCTCTCCCCGCCCCCCGCGCCCCCCAGGCCCCTGCCCGCTCCATGGCCTGGGGCAAGCCTGGGGGCCCAGGGGCCAGGTGCTGCGGCGCACGGGGTGCCTGCCGGGTGGGTCTTCAGGGCTAGGCTGCTGCTGCTGCCACAGCCGTGGAGATAGCACGCCAGCAGCTTGACCAGGCAGGTCACGGCCTGGTCCGCATACCTGTGCAGTGGGGGCAGCAGAGGCTGGCAGGGGGCAGGGCGGCAGGGGGCAGTTGGGCAGGGTGGTAGGGGGCAGGTGGGCAGGGTGGTGGCAGAGGGTGAGCGGCAGGGACTCAAAGAGCTGGTGTCCAGAGCTGAGCCCTGACCTGAAGTGAGGTCCAGGGATGCCGTGGATGGCCAGCTGCCCCAGTAGCCCAGCCGCTGCCCCAGCCAGGTCCACACCCAGCCCAGCAGCGGCCGGCCTCACGCCTGAGGGCAAGGTGGGGGCAGAGGAAGGGGGTGGACGGGGCAGGGGCAGGGCAGGGCAGGACAGGGAGGAGCAGGGGGGAGGGACGGGGCTGGCACTGGATGGGTGTTAGGTGGAGCACACGGGAAGGTTGAATGAGGTAGGGGTGAGGTGGCGCTGCACTGTGTGGTCCTGCATGAGCTGACAAGGGGCTGCACACCACTGCCTGACAAAATGTGAGCAAACACTACCACTACACCACCCATGGTCCCTCCTGCCCCCCCGCCCTTGCCCCCGCCCCTGCCCCTGCTGCCCCTGCTGCCCCTGCAGCCTCTCCTGCAGCTCCTGCTGCCGCTGCCGCCTCCAATGTCACGGCCACTGCTGGTGCTGGTGCTCATGCCCTGCTGCCACCTGCTGCGCAAAGGACCCCTGAGCCCTCCCAGCCCCGCGCATCACCCACTGATGCTGTCCGGAGCCCACCACTCCACCCAGCCCAGCAGGTCCACCACACTGTCCAGCAGCTGCAGCACGCCCTGCCAGCCCTGGCCTCGGCCCGGGTCAAGCCCCAGCCCCCACCCGAGCCCCTTCCCCTGCCCCTGCCTGCTGGCCCCTCCTCGATGCCCCCGCCCCCCCCCCACTGGCTCATGGTGCGCAGGCATTGACTGGGAGCCTAGCCCCCAGAGCATGTTTGGCCCGGCTTGGTCCAGGCCTGGCTGCTGCAGAGGGGGGTGGAGGCAGTGGGTGGAGGCGGTGAGGGCTGGGTTGATCTGCCGGGAGTGCATCAGGGTAGCCGCCTGCAGGGCCGCCAGCGCTTGGGGGCCGTGCAGGGCCAGCAGGTGGCTCAGGGTGCTGCAGCTCGCCACAGCGGCCATGCGGGCGGCGCGAGTGTGAAGGCCGTGGAAGGGGTCGGGCTGCAGGGCAGCGACACTGCCGGCGGCAGCGGAGCAGGAGGGGCAAGCAGCATGAGAATGAGGGGGAGGGGGAGGGGGAGGGGGGAGGGGGAGGGGGAGGGGGAGGGGGAGGGGGAGGGGGAGGGGGAGGGGGAGGGGGAGGAGGGGGAGGGGGAGGGGGAGGGGGAGGGGGAGGGGGAGGGGGGAGGGGGAGGGGGAGGGGGAGGGGGAGGGGAGGGGGAGGGGGAGGGGGAGGGGGAGGGGGAGGGGGAGGGGGAGGGGGAGGGGGAGGGGGAGGGGGAGGGGGAGGGGGAGGGGGAGGGGGAGGGGGAGGGGGAGGGGGAGGGGGAGGGGGAGGGGGGAGGGGGAGGGGGAGGGGGAGGGGGAGGGGGAGGGGGAGGGGGAGGGGGAGGGGGAGGGGGAGGGGGAGGGGGAGGGGGAGGGGGAGGGGGAGGGGGAGGGGGAGGGCTTCCCTGCTGTACCTCACCTTGGTGAGGGGAGACTCAGCACCAGCTGCAGCAGGGTGGCTAGGGTTGCCGAACCAGCCTGCACGCACAGTTCAATGCCACCACTCCTGCCCCCCTGCATGATTTGCAGCTCAGCCCACTACTGTGCATGGGAGGACTCCGTCAAGCCTACCCCACAGCACCATACGGGCGGACCCTTCCTGTGATACCTGGGGGTCAGCTTCATCTGGCTTTAAGCCTCAACGCCTCAACTAACTGTGCATGTGCTATTCAGCAGGATAGAAGACGGCAAGACGGCGAGTGACAGAATTGGGTGGGGCGGACTGCCTTCTCACCTGGCCCAGCACGGCCTTAGACAGCACCGGGTGAGACATGGCGTTGGCTACCAGCGTCGCCGCGAAGCAACGAGCACGTGCCGCGTGTACCGCCGCCCTTCGCCGGGTGGTAGTAGGTTTTGCATCGTTGGTTGACTTGAACCCAACATCCTCGGCAGCTGCGTGGTGCGAGGACAGCAGCGCCTTCGCCTCGGTTTTACTGGACGGCGTTTCCTGGCGGAAGGCAGCGCTGAGGGCCGCGAAGACCCTGGGCATGACCAGGTCTTGGTCCAGCAACAGCGCCTCCAGCCCTACGGGCTCTGTGCTCAAGTTGGCCAGGGCAGCGGCGGCCAGGCACTGCGGGGCAAGGGTGCGCATGGTGGCTACGGTTGGGGCCAGGGTGCCAGGGGGGTAAGGTGGTGGTCTGCAAGGTAGGTTAGGGTGGGCAGGATTCAGCCCTTAGGCGCTATGGAAGTGGCAGGGTAAAAGGGTAGCAGGGCAAGCAGGTAGGGGAGGTAGAGCACGGCCCTGAGGCTGTGGAAGCAGCTAAGGGCAGGGGTGCCACAGGCCAGCTGGTCAGCTGCTGGAGAGAGGAGGGCTACGGCAGCAGCAGCAGCAGCGGGAGCAGCAGCAGCAGCAGCAGGAGCAGCAGCAGCGGAGCAGGAGTATGCCTAGACTTGCCTGCAACTCCAGGCGCTGCAGCTCCAGACCCTGCGCCTCCCTGCCTGCCCCGCGCAGCAGCTGCAGCTGGGGCAGGGCCTGCAGCGGCAGCGTGGCAGCAGGCAGACCACAGGCAGCAGCAGCCCCCCTGGCCCTGCCTGGGCTGCCCACCAGCCCCTGCCCCCCTGGGGGCCCATGGCTGGGCAGGGCGCCTGGTCGCTCCAGGATGGGCAGAGGGCCAGAGGCGGCAGGGGGCCCGCCTGACACCAGGATGGTGGCCAGGAGGGGGACCAGGCCCGGCTCCCCGCCCAGCTCTTGCCGCCCCTTGTCACAGCCAGCCAGGTTGCGAACAGCACCTGCATGAGTGCATGAGTGCATGAGTGCATGAGTGCATGAGTGCATGAGTGCATGAGTGCATGAGTGCATGAGTGCATGAGTGCATGAGTGCATGAGTGCATGAGTGCCACGAGGCCCGCAAGGCAGGAGTGCAAGCAGGCAGGCTGGAAGCAGTGGGGTGGCAGGGGTATGCCGGCGACCCGTTGCCTTGACTCCCAGGGGCCAGGCAGGAGGGACAGCAGCTCAGTGCATGCCTTAATCCTGCTCTAGCCTTTGCCCGCAGCTCTGGCCCCCTCCCCAGCTTGCCCCAGTTTCTCATCCCTACGCCTACCCCGACATTGAATCGCGGCCCCCAGCGCTCTGCGGCACCAGCCCGCTCCCGGCCCTTACCCAGCATCAACGCCAGGGTGTCAGGGGCCGCGCGCCTCGCGTAGACCTCGCGCCACTTCGCGGCCCATGCCTCGCAAGGAGGACAACACACTCTGGGACGCGGGGTGTGCCGCTAGGTTGCCTGCCAACCCTGCGGCCGTACAAAAGCCACGGCCAGTGCTGCTGGCACTGTCCGTCGCTGAGGTTCCAGCCGCTTGCTAAGCTGCATGACAGCTATACACAGTTTGCGGACCAAGACACGGACAAGTTGCAGAAGATCTGATGCAACCTTCCTCACTGATTCTGACAGCAGGCCGTGCCTTACCTGCGGCATACAATTGCACCTCCTGACGCCCTGTACGCAACGCCGCAAGCAGCGCGGTAGGGAGGCCGCCCAGCGTTGCGATCCGGGCTGCGACTGGTCCGCTGACCGCCAGCGCGCCCAGAGCGGCGAGAGACCAGATGGCGGCTGTGCGCTGCGCGTCTTGGGCTGCGGCCCTGTCACGCGCATCGTCACGTGAAGAGCTAGAAACCGCTGCCATGGAAGGCGTGGCGTGGAATGGTAGCCGCGGGCCGCCGAGCAGGGCCGGTGCCGTGTTTGCGTCTGTCGGACAGGAAGCGACCGCGGACGCCGCAGCGGCAGCCAGACGATCATTAGAGTGATTGCCGCTGCTGCGCGACCTGCAGCCAGAGGCAGCGAAGCGCGAGATCTAGATGCGAGACGTAGTGTGGGTAGCTCTGTGCGGTCCTTCAACGCCTCACGCCTTAGGTGAGCCTCTTATGCAATGGTCGCTGCTGCAACGTCCTCGAACATTTGGGTCAATAAGTCTATAAGCACCTCACTGGCTGCGCCGGAAAGCGATGTGGCAGGGGCCAGCAGCAGTGGTCAGGAAGCTGAAGAGGTGAGGTGATGAGAGAGGTGAGGGACTCTGTGTGCTTCACTGACTTGTACAGAGCTTCAGAGGACGTGACAGCCAGGTCCCACCAACAGTGCCAGCAGCCCTTCACAGCTGCCCTAGCACCGCCAGCTCATCAGGTGCCAGCTGCTGTGCCAGCGCCGCCACCACGCCTGCAGCAGCCAGCAACAGTCAGGATCCACAGCTGGCTTCCTCAGCCTCTCAACACACAGCACCCACCCTGCCCAACCTTAGCTGTCCCTGCTGCTGTACCCAAGTCCAGCCTCACTCTGCAGTGGGATGGACCCTCCCCTTCCACCTCAACACCCAACCCACCCCCTCCCCATCCCCTTCTCCCCTCCTCTTGACGCCCCCTCTCACACGCCCAACCCCCACGATCTCACTCTCAGACACCCCCTCCCCTCACCCCGACACCCCTCCCTGGCCCCAGGCCATCTCACCTGACACCTCCCCCTAATTCTCCTTCCCTCCAAATCCCCCTCTCACCCGCCCACCTCCCAACCCAATCCCCGGGTGCCCCCCCTCCCTCCCACCCCAATCCCGGGTGCCCCCTCTCCTCCCTCCCACCCACCAGCGGCCATCAGCTTCACCCCCAGGTCAGCTCCCCTGAGGCAGGCGGCCAGGTCAGCCACCAGGGGCCCGGCCGCCGCACCCCCCACCGCCTGACCTCACCCGCCAGGCACCCCCAGCTGCCCGCAGCCCCCCGCAGCACCAGGGCCTCTGCGGCTGCCTGGCTACAGCTCAGGGTCCCACACGGCCTGGGTAGCCAGGCAGGCAGGCATGACACACGAGTCAGTCTGGGTGCAGCAGCCTGGGGGTGTGTGGTGGGGCCTGACAGGGGCCAACTGCGCCCTGCCCTCCTGCTGGGCAGTAGGGGGCCAGATCAACGAAACGAGGCAGCCACAGCTGACCTGATCATTTCTGAGGGTCTCATACTATAAACATACAGCACAGTGCAGCTGATAGCCGCGGATAACAGCTGTATGATGATACAAACCAGCACCGAGTAATGACAGGAGAAGGACCTGAAAACATGCTTAAGCTGCCCCCCATCCTCCCCTGCCCCCTCCACCCCTGCCCCTCCACACCTGCCCCCCTCCTCCCCTGCCCCGCTGACCTGCAACGCCAGCGCTCTGCGGGGACACTGACCTCCGGGCTGCTCGCTCAACAGGCAGTGCAGCACACGCAGCAGGCTGCCCACCCTGCCCCACAAGGGGGGGTGCGGCAGCACGCAGCCGGCCAGGCGGGCCACCGCAGCCACCACCAGGCACCTCACATCCACCACCCAGCTGCCAGCAGCAGCGGCTGCAGCTGGGGGTGGGGGGGGGTGCGCAGGGGGGCCCATGGGGGGTGGTTGGGTGGGCTGGGAAGGGGATGGCTGTTGCTGGAGGTGTGGCTGGTGCCGGAATGGCTGGTGGGGAACTGCTTGGCCCACTACAGCTGGACCTCTGGCTGACCCTGACCCTGGGGGCAGGAGGCAGCAGTCAGGTCAGGTCAGGTCAGGTCAGGTCAGGTCAGGTCAGGTCAGGTCAGGTCAGGTCAGGTCAGGTCAGGTCAGGTCAGGTCAGGTCAGGTCAGGTCAGGTCAGGTCATGGTCAGGTCAGGTCAGGTCAGCGAGAAAAGAACCCAGACCGCAGGCAGCTGACCTGTGGGGAGCACCATCATGACGCAAGGATGCAGGTGGGCAAGGTAGGGGATGATGTTGAGCAGCCAGGCAGGCTGCGACATGAGAGGGGTTGCCAGAGGTCACACCTGGTGTGTGGGTTAAGCTTGCGGCTGGGTCCAGGGCATTCTGGGGTGCCTGGGCCTGTGCCTGTGCGGCGTGGAGTGCTTGCAGCCAGGTGGTGACCTGCAGGGCGCTGCCCAGCCTTCACACAGCAGCGGCAGCAGTGGGGGAGCTAGGCCCCGGCACAGCAGCAGCAGCAGCAGCAGCAGGCCTGGCTTGCCGCTCTGACCCGAGCATAGCAGACATAGACCTGCAGCTGCTGCTTGTCAATATCAAGACTGCCCCTGCTCCTACTGCCCCTGCTGACCCCCTGCAGCTGCCACTCATTATGCCGGTGTGTGTTGCAGACACTTCCCTCCCACTGCCGCCACAACCACTCGCACACTACTAGCCTGCAATGCACCAATGGGACTCCCTCACACCCTCATCACCCCCACATAGGTTCAGGAACAGTGGGCAGCGGCAGGGCAGGTGTGACAGCAGGTGTCACAGCAGGTCTGATTCCCTCCCCTGGCAAAGTTCACGGTACAGCACTAACTGCCATGCTACCTACCCTCCATGCAAACATGACCAATGCAACCTGCAAGCCCCATCCATGCACACCCATCCATTCATGCACCTGCGCTTTGCAGGCCATGCGCCCCAGCCTGCCCGCACCTGTACCAGGTTTGTCCTCCTCCAGAGCCGTGTCCAGCGCCTCCCGCCAGCCCCGCCCTGCCCCACCAGCACTGGCCTGACCCAGGCATTTGCCCGCCAGCAGCCACAGCACCCCCTAAGGCTGCAGCCACAGCCCTGATGCGTTGCCCGCCACCTCCCGCTGCAGACTGGCCAGGTCGCCACTCCGGCCTCCACCACCTTCTATCGAGGCGCTAGGGGTCAAGGGCAGCATGTCCAGGCCCAGCCCTTCCTGCTGCTGCTGCTGCTGCTGCTCGGGTCAAGGGGTAGCAGGCCCCCGCTTTCCTGCCTGCTTGCTGCTGCTGCTGCTGCCTGCTGCTCACCAGGCGCGTAGGGAGGCAGCTGGCTGGGGCTTGCCTGCCCGTGCCGCAGCCGCTGCTGGCTGTGTAGCGGTGGCTGCACTGGCTAGCCTGGCGGCAAGCTGTGAGGAGGGCGGCAGAGCGGCGGCACTGGGAGGGGGGGTGCAGCAGGTTCGGCTGCCTGGGAGGAGGGGAGGGATGAGGAGGGTGCGGGGCAGCAGCGGCCAGGGCCAGCTGGGCGCGCTGCTCCTGGCTGACCCCCTGCCAGGGTGTTGAGGGACAGCAGGCCCAGCACTCTGTCCAGCACCTGCAGCCAGACCAGGGGGGCAGCATTGGGTCAGGTCAGGGTCAGGTCAGGGTCAGGGTCAGGGGTCAGGGTCAGGGTCCAGGGTCAGGGGTCAGGGTCAGGGTCAGGGTCAGGTCAGGGGTCAGGGTCAGGGT